>PVHX01023801.1:0-25095 GCA_004024805.1 Geosciurus inauris
CCCACCCAACAACACTTGCTATTACCATAGTAATGGAGGAATTTTATAAAATACAGATTTCCTGTTTCTTGCCCCCACCCCTACCCCAGACAGATTCCCAATCTAGGACTGGGCCTGGGATTCTAGAAAAACAGCCAGCCATCCTGCAGTTCTGATGGTCAGCCAGGTTTGGAGCCCACTGTCGGGACAAGCCCAGATAACCTGTGGTTATACAATACAGTAGTGTGAAGGGGTATCAGTGGTCTGGGAAGGAAGTGTTGTGTAAGCTGAAGAGTTTACTGGAGGGGCAGGAGGGAGAACCATGTTGTGGAAATGTGGATGCAGAGACCCAGAACCAGGAAAGCCCATGTCTTGATCAAGGGTGGTGCAGATTTAGGGAAGGACATTGGAGAGAAGGGTTGGGACATCAGACTGGGAAAGGGAACTCAAGGACAGTTTGAAAAGTGCTAGCTTTGAATGTTGTGCTAGGAATTTGGATTTGATGGTGGAAAGTACTGGCTAATCTGCAAAGAGTTTCATTTTGTTTGTGTTGCTGTGCTAGAGATGGAACCCAAGACCTTTGGGGTGCTAAGCATGTGAGCAACCACTGAGTTACATACCCAACCCTTTTTATTTTTTATTTTGAGACAGTGTCTTGCTAAGGTGCTTAGGGCCTCTTCAAGTTACCAAGACTGGCCTTGAACTTTGATCCTTCTGCCTCAGCCTCCTGAGTTTCTTGGATTACAGGCATGAGCCATTGTACCTGGCTGCAGCAGCCATGTGTATTTCTTAAGTATCCTCTAGCTACCAGGTGTTATTTTGGGCCTTGAGGAGACAGTAGAAAATAAAACAGATAGACATACCTATCCTCAAAAAAAAAAAAGAAAAAGAAAAAGAAAAGAAAAAGAAATTATATTGTAATGGAAGGAAAAGATAGAAAGTAAGTGAAATATGTGTTATGTTAGATGGTGCTGTTATGGACAACAATAAAACAGAAGAGGATGATATGGAGTTCAACAGAAGTTACAATATTAAGCCAGGCACAGTGGCGCTGCACACCTGTAATCCCAGCACTCCGGGAGGCTGAGACAGGAGAATCGCGAGTTCAAAGCCAGCCTCAGCAACGGGGAGGCGCTAAGCAACTCAGTGAGACCCTGTCTCTACATAAACCACAAAATAGGGCTGGGGATGTGGCTCAGTGGTCGAGTACCCCTGAGTTCAATCCCCAGTACCAAAAAAAAAATGTCCAAAGTCCCTGAGGCTGGTGCGTGTCTGTATGCTTAGGGAATCACCTGAGCTACAGTGAAATGGAGGGACGGAGATAGAAGCCCATAGCTGAAAAGTGGGAAGCAGATATGCAGGGTCTATAACCACTGTAGGAATCACTTATTTCTTCCTTTCTGTCTTGTACAAATTGATGAATAAACAAGAATGCAAGTGAATCTGACTAAGTTTAGGACCAAATATGGTGACGCTTCCCCAAGGCTTCTCTCCCCTGGTATCTGGGCTCCTTGCACCCATCTTGCCTTTCTCTGGTTTGTCCTTGGCCTTCCTGCTGCTGCGTAGTGTTTCTAAAATGCTAGTCACATACTTGCCTCAAACCCTTTAGTGACTCCCTGTGGCCTCTACACAATTAAGTTTCATTTTAGCCTGGCTAGCACAGGGTTCCTGATCTAGCATCTTAGCTATATTAGTTAGGAGTCTTGTTTGTGCATGTAAACTAAGTGAAGTTAACTTAAGGAAAAAAAAGACATTTGTTATTAAGGAGAGAGGAGTGTTTCATGAACCCAGGGGCAAAATCAGGGTACAGTGGAAAGCTGGAGAAGCTTTCTGCCTTCCCCTCTGCCTCAGAGTCCTCCTCCCTTTCTTCTTTCTGCTCAGGAGCAGACTTGTTGTCTCCTTGCAGACAGGGTTATGCAATAGGAAAGGAGATGTAGGCGCCCAAGAGACGTGGCAATCTCTGGATGGATTAACTTGGCCTCAGAAAGTCCTACAAATTTCACATCTACTTCGTTGGATTTTAAATTTTCCCTTAATCTAGGGGCTGGGATTGTAGCTCAGCGGTAGAGCGCTTGCCTTGCATGCGTGAGGCCCTGGGTTCGATCCTCAGCACCACGTACAAAGCAATAAAATAAAGACATTGTGTCCATCTACAACTAAAAAAAAAATATTTAAAAAAAAAAAAAAAAATTTCCCTTAATCTAAAATTGGTGGGGGGAGCAGCTGGGGATGAAGTTCAGTGGTAGAGCACTTGCCTAGCACGTGCAAGGCCTTGGTTCTAGGAGTTGGAAGGCAGTGGCATACACGTGTAATATTATTCAGGGACTTGAGAGGCTGAGGCAGGAGGATTCCAAGTTTGGGGCCAAACCCACCAACTTGGCAAAACCCGGTCTCAAAATAAAAATTTTAAAAAGGATTGAGATTACACATTTACAATCCCAGCAACTAGGGAGGTTGAGGTAGGAGGATGACAAGTTAGAGGCCATCCAGTAATTTAGTGAGTTCCTAAGAACTCAGTGAGACGCTGACTCAAAAATAAAAAATAAGCTGGATGCAGTGGCGCAAGCCTGTAATCCCAGCACTTAGGGAGGCTGAGATAGGAGAATCGCGAGTTCAAAGCCAGCCACAGCAACAGCAAGGCACTAAGCAACTCAGTGAGACCCTGTCTCTACATAAAACACCAAATAAGGCTGGGGATGTGGCTCAGTGGTCAAGCGCCCCTGAGTTCAATCCCCAGTACCTAAATAAATAAATAAATAAATAATAAAAAACATAAAAAATAAAAAGGTCTGAGGATGTGGCTCAGTGATTAAGCACCCCTGGGTTCAATCCCCAGTACAAAAAAAAAAAGCGCAGGGGGCAGGGGTTGCTGGGTTGGGTAGAGCACCTGTAATTCCCACTACTCAGGAGTCTGAGGCAGGAGGATCACAAATTCCAGGCCAGGCTCAGCAATTTAGTGAGATCTGTCTTAAAATTAAAAAAAAAAAAAGATTTTTTTCTGTACTGGGCATTGACTCAAGGCCACTCTACCCTTGAGCTACATCCCTAGCCCTTTTGATTTTATTATACAGGGTCTTCCTAAATTGCCCAGACTAGCCATGTATTTGCAACTTGGCAACTTAGTGAGACCTTGTATCTCAATAAATAAACAAATAAATAAATGGGGAAATAGCTCAGTGGTAGGTATCTCTGGATTTAACCCTCAGTACCACAAAACAAAATATACAATCTGGGAGTTTTTTTTAAAGAAAATAAAAATAGACATTTTGTTGGGCTTAGGGATGTAGCTCAGTGGTAGAACACTTGAATAGAATACTTGAGGGCCTAGGTTCAATCCCTATCATTGGGGGGGAAATTATTATTATTATTATTTTGGTCAATGCTTACCCAGCAATTCTTTAGTTACTTAATGTTGTGCATTGATTGATTAGTTAATTTCTCCTCTGACACTTCAGGGGCCAAAATGAGTGCACAATATTGAGTATGAAAATCCAAGGACTGGGAGTGTAGCTCAGTGGTAGAGTGCTTTCCTAGCATGCAGGGAGTCCTGGGTTCAATCCTTGGTACTGCAAAAACAGTAACAACAACAAAAAATCTCCTTTCCTGGCTCTAGGAAAAGCACTGTTTTCTCCTACCATCCTCTCAGGACATAGACCATCATCTTCTCTCACAGCCTTCTCTGACTAGTGCTGCTGCCCCTAAGGCAGACCATATTAATTGCTCCCAATTCTGGGCTACTATATCCCTTATTTTATTAGATTGTAACTAGTTGTGTCTTTGTATCTACCTCCTCATTGGTCGCTGAGAGTTACAAGTTTCAGAACTCTATTCATCTATCAAGGTATCTCAGAGGACGGCACTGAACACAAGAATCTCCATTCATGTTGAACTGAAATGAAACTTATGCACTTGTATTTTCTGCAATTATTTCCTTTTCTTTCCTAAGTTTTTATACAAGTTGATTTAGAAAATGTCAGCCTGTCTCAGCTGTCCATAATGGAAAGGAGGAAAGGGGCAGTTGTTCCTACAGGAACTGAATAAAAGCACATCCCTGGGGGCCAGGCGAGTGACTGCTGTGGAAATGCATGAGAGGCCACCCAGGGAGGGGAAAACCCAGACCAAATGACAACTATTTATTTCCACCTGGAAATTTCCTTTTCAGATCTTGTATTTTCTCGAATCTGGAAAATCTACCTTCTTCCTTCTCCTTTTTCCTCCTCCTCCTTTTCCTTCTCCCTCTCCTTCTTTTTTTATGGTGCTGGGGATTTGAACCCTGGGCCTTGTGCATGTGAGGCAAACACAAATCTGGGGAATCTTAGATTTCCTCAGTGGAAGTTCTGTTTCCTTGCATCCATCCTCCGTGAAGGGTCTATTCTTTTTTTTTTTTGGTACTGGAGATTGAACTCAGGGGCACTCAACCACTGAGCCACATGTCCAGCCCTATTTTGTGTTTTATGTAGAGACAGGGTCTCACTGAGTTGCTTAGTGCCTCCCCGTTGCTGAGGCTGGCTTTGAACCCGCGATTCTCCTATCTCAGCCTCCCTAAGTGCTGGGATTATAGGCTTGCACTACGGCACCTGGCTTCTTCCCATTTTTTTATGAGTGCACTATAGTTGTATGTATTGATGGGATTTGTGGTTATGTTATTCGCACATGCACAGAATATAACATAATTTGGCCAAAATCACTCCCCAGCTTTCCCCCTCCCCACCTCTCATCTCTTGATCCCTTTCTTCTGATCTCTCTTCAATTTTTAGTAGATTCACCTCCACCTTTCTTTTCCTTTTTTCTTCTATAGCTTCAGCACATGAAAGAAAACATATGATAACCCTTGATCTTCTGAGTGTGACTTATTTGGCTTAAGATGATGGTTTCTAGTTCCATCCATTTTCCTGAAAATGCTGTAATATCATTTTTATTTAAGGCTGAATAAAACTCCATTGTGTGTGTGTGTGTGTGTGTGTGTGTGTGTGTGTGTGTGTATATATATATATATATATATATCTTTTTCTTATGTAACTGGGAATAGGACCCAGGGGTGCCTAACCACTGAGTCACATTCCTAGCCCTTTTTATTTTTTTTATTTTGAGACAGGGTCTGCTGAATTGCTTAGGGCCTCACTAAGTTGCTGAGGCTAGCTTTAAATTTGCAATCCTTCTGCCTTAGCCTCCTGAGTTGCTGGGATTACAGGTTTGTACCACTGCACCTGACTCAAAGTTCTACTTTTATTTGTGTGCAGTGGGTAGAAGTCAGCTTCCTGATTGGGACCAAGTGTTTTAGGTGGGATAGGAAGAATTAAGACAAGAGGGTTGGTGAGTGGTTGCCCAACATAAAATAAGATGTTTTGTGTTTGTTTGTTCATTTATTTATTCATTGGCACTGGGGATTGAACAGAGGGGTTCTTTACCACTGAGCCACATCCTTACCCCCTTTTATTTTTATTTTGAGACAGGGTCTCGCTAAGTTGTTTAAGGTCTTGCTTAGTTGCTGAGGCTGGCCTCAAACGTGAGATCTCCTGCCTTAGCCTCCTGAGTTGCTGGGATTACAGGTGTGTGCCACCATGCCTGACTTTATTTTTTGAGACAGGATCTCATCAGTTGTCCAGGCTGGCCTGGAACTTGAAATCTTCCTGTTTTAGCCTCCTGAGTTGTTGAGATTACAGGTGTGTGACACTGCGCCTGCCTCAGAACATCTTTTGAGACAAGAAAATAATGGCCTTTGGAGAAAGAAAAAGTAGCCAGAGACACCAATTCAGCCTGACTTTGTTTTGGGGTTTCCCAGTCTCAGTGGCTCTCAGACTTTTCCTCTGTTTCTGTTTTCCCCTTCCTTTCTCGTCCTCCCCAGCTCCCTGAAAAATATCCTACTTCTGCTCTGCATAGGACTCTGGGAACTGACTATTGGAGGACAGCCATGGACTGGGGGACCCCAGCCTTCCCTTCTGATCTGGATGGTGTTTACCAAGTCTCCAGCCCTGGAGTCATTTGTGGTGTTCTCTGCCTTACTGAAGAAAAATGGATTTTTCCTCAATTCCTGATTCCTGTTTAAATATTTAGTTTAATCAGCCCAAACCCAGATGCCTTTTCCATTTCCCCTGGTGCCTGGGAGCCATGCTGACACTAGCATCATAAATAATGCATCTGGTACCAGCAACATGCCACTGGCTGGGAGTCACTCCATCCCTCAAGTCTCTGGGCCTGCCCTCTGCTGCAGATGCTTCAGGGAAGCTGGGCCATAATGCAGAAGTCGGCCATGAGCCCTGAAGGTCTGGGCCTCAAAGCTACTCTTTTTTTTTTTTTTTTTTTTAATTTTTTTTTTTTTTTTTTTAGTTGTAGATAGATACAATGTCTTTATTTTTTATTGCTTTGTATGTGGTGCTGAGGATCGAACCCAGGGCCTCACGCATGCGAGGCAAGCGCTCTACCGCTGAGCTACAATCCCAGCCCCCAAAGCTACTCTTGGAAGGAGTTACTGTGACAAGCAAGCAAGCAGTCCCCACTCCAGCCCGGATGGACCCGAGGGGCCTTTGGGGGAGTAGGAGGTGAGGGAGGTGTTCTTGGTGGGGCAGGTGGGAGCAGGAGGAACACCAAGGTCTTAGTGTTCAAACCTGGTGGGGAGACTGAGGGTCACTTAGAAAAGGCCTGAGTTAGTCTCCTTAGGTGGGTGTGGGGCAGAGGAAGAGGAACCACATTCAAGGATGCCACTGAGTTCAAAGGCAGAGGAAGCCAGGACTCTGTGAAATGCTGGAATCTTCTCTCCATACCACCAGAATTCTATACCCTAATATGGGCTCCATCCTTCATACTAAGAACACAGTCCAGATTTCACCCTGTTATCCTAAAAGGCTTAGTGGGGAAAGTCAGGGCTTCTAGAGGATGGATGTGTTGTCTCTACAGAGAGGAACAATGCTGGGATTTGGCTGGACAGGTCCTGGATATCCTTTGCCAAAACCTCAGAAAGGTTAGGCTGCCTCTAGGCACCTTGTGTTTGGAGCTGGCTCCTGGTTGCTCTGATCTGGGCAATTAAATGTGAAACATCACGTTAGTTGCCACTAATGATATGGTGCTAGCCTGGCTTTGTAAAAACAGCCTCTTGGGGCAGCTCTGTAATTTTTTTTTTTTTTACCCCTCTCCAAAACTTTGCAGAGATAAAAGGAAACAATGATTTATTTATCTAGGAGTTCAAAGTTTAGCTTTGAGCTCTTCAACATTTTTGGTTCTTTTTGAAATCAGGAGTGCAAGTAGACTTCCCTTTTTCTCTTATAGAAAGGACAGCTGCTACAAACCTATAGATAAAGATAAAAAGAAGACGGGCGCGGTGGCTCACACTTGCAATCCCAGCACTTAGGGAGGCTGAGACAGGAGAATCGCGAGTTCAAAGCCAGCCTCAGCAATGGCGAGGCACTAAGCAACTCAGTGAGACCCTGTCTCTACATAAAACACAAAATAGGGCTGGGGATGTGGCTCAGTGGTCGAGTGCCCCTGAGTTCAATCTCCAGTACCAAAAAAAAAGATAAAAAGAGTTGATGCAAAGAACAAATTTAGTCTGGTGGAGGGCTATGGGGTTACAGGGGATTCCTGAGTCTCCTTCCCTGTCTTTAAAATCAGGGCCAGAACCCTACCAGTTCACACAGGGCATGGTGGCTCACACCTATAATCCCAGTGGCTTGGGAGGCTGAGGCAAGAGGTCTGAGGCAAGAGGATTAAGAGTTCAAAGCCAGCTTCAGCAAAAGTGAAGTGCTAAGCAACTCAGTGAGACCCTGTCTCTAAATAAAATACAAAATAGGGCTGGGGATGTGGCTCAGTGGTTGAATGCCCCTGAGTTCAGTCCCCGTACCAAAAACAAAAACAAAACAAAGCCTTACCAATTCACGTTGAACTGCCCAGGATCTGGAGAATTAAGAACCATAGAAATCCTTCTCTGGACATGGCACTGCACCCCTATAATCCCAGCTACTCAGGAGGCTGAGGCAGGAAGATCATAAGTTTGAGGCCAATCTGGGCAACTTAGCGAGACCCTGTCTCAAAAGTAAAAAGGGCCGGGTGTCACAGGACATACAGGTGGGGACACAAAAGGAAAGATAACAGAGGAGTTGGTTTCCAGTAATACCACCTTGCCAAATCTAGGGGTCCATTTTCCTGGTTTGTCACAGTAGGAACCCCTTTCCCTTTTTCACTTGGCTCCTGGGACCTGGTACTCTCTGGCTTCTTTCTTTACCCTTCCTTTCGGGCTTTCTTCCTGATCACGAAAACTTAAGAGTTCTCCATTTTAGCTGCACATTAGAAGCACCCGAGGATTTTTGTTTTTCACTAAAACTGAGGGCCACTCTACAATAATGAAATCAGGACGCTTGGGGGTAGAGCTTGGCACTGCCATTATCAGTTCCCCTGATGTAGCCAGAATACAGAACCCTCCTCTGCTTTAAGTGTTGGCTCACCCCAGGGCCCAGGCCTCCGCGCTCCTTCCTGACTACAGTCTCTCCAAGGTGCTCTCCCTAGCCCCTGGCTTCATGCACCTTATATACAGCAAAGGCTCCCAGATTGGCATCTCTACCTGAGGCCTCTCTGATGAGCTCCACAGCCCAGATCCAGTGCCTATGGGCAGTGTCTATTTAACACCCACAAACAGACGTCTATGGTACCCGGAAGTGCCAACACACATTTGTTTTGCCGTTTCATCCATTATATCCAGTCCTTCAGAAAAGGCCATCAGCTCTGCTTGAAAAATCTATCCCAGTGGGGCACAGTGGCACACACCTCAGGAGGCTGAGGTGGTCAGCCTGATAGCAAGACCCTGTCTTAGGATAAAAAAGAAAAAGGGCTAAGGATATAGCTCAGTGGTAAGTGTCTCTAGGTTCAATCTGCAAAAAGAAAAGGGAAAAAAACCCCAAAACACAAATCCTGAGTAACATCCCCAGCTCTTCCTTTGGTTTTTATGTCCCTTTGTCTCTGTGGATAGTGCTCTCACTGTTTTCTGGCTAAATCTATGTTTACTTAAAGTTGAGTGGTAGATACCATCTGTATTGGTTCCCCAGGGCTGTTGTAACAAATTACTACAAACTGTGCCTTTTTTTTGGGGGGGGGTAGGTACTGGGGATTGAACTCAAGGGTACTCGACCACTGAGCCACATCTCCAGCCCTATTTTGTGTTTTATTTAGAGACAGGGTCTCACTGAGTGGCTTAGCTCCTCACCATTGCTGAGGCTGGCTTTGAACTTGCAATTCTCCTGTTTCAGCCTCCCTGAGTGCTGGGATTACAGGCGTGCGCCACTGCACCCGGCTGCAAACTGGGTGCCTTTAAACAACAGAAATTTATCCTCTGAACAGTTCTTCAGGCCAGAAGCCTAAAACCAAGGCATGAGCAAGGTTGGTTCCCACTGATCCTGTAGCTGTTGTCATTCCCTGGTTCGGGGCGTGTAACTCCAGTCTCTACCTCTTCCTTCACGTGGCCTTCTCTTATTGGTGTCTTTTTTACTTCTGTGTTTTATGAAGACACTTGTCATTGGATTTAGGACTCACCCTAACCCAGGACAAACTCATCTTGAGATCCTTAACTTAATTACATCAGCAAATACCCTTTTTCCAAATAAGGTCATATTTAGTTTCATGGCAGTGTACCATTTTGCGGGGGAGGAGTGGGGCACCATTGGACCCGCTCCACCATCTCAAAGGGAAACGGGTGAGATAGAAATGAGTCATATTTGCATTTTTAGGCCTTGTCCCTTCCCTTCTCCAGGGCTAGGGGGAAGGATTCAGGGTTGAGGCAGAACTCAGTCAGTACTGCCTAGTGAGAGGGCATTCCTCTTTGGCTTCCCATCTGCCTTGGGCAGTGACTATGCAGCTCGGCCCTTGCCCTGCCTGTTTGCGCATTTGGACCTGGACTGAGATCCCCAACCTGTTAAACCTGTTTCCATTCAAACCTAAGGACTCCAGGAACCTGCTTCTTGCCCTAGGGCAAGGGTTTGGCTTAATCTTCAGACCAGACAGGCTGGCTGTCAGCTGCTGGTGACACAGAAGACAGTGTTTCCAGCTCAGACCTCTCTCCTGAGCTCCAGGCTTATGCATCCAACTTTTAAAAAGAGCAAACACCTATTAGGATGTTTCCAAAGGCACCTCAAACACCACCTGTCCGACTAAGAACCTCATCTCTATCCACCTCCCCCAACTTGCCACTCTCTTAGCATGCTCCACTCTCCAGTCTCTATCCACCCGGTGGCACACAAGCCTATGCACCACACTTCTGCTCCACGCTCTCCAAAGTTGCCATAAATCCTCCCTCCTAAACCCCAGACCTATCTGTGTCACAGCCCATGGCCATCACTCCTTCTCACCCACCCTCCGGCTGATCTGGCTGGACTCTCCCCGCTCTCTGATTCATTCTCCGTCCTGTAGCCTGACTCATCTTTGCCATCGTTCCCTGTTGATTGCCCCTTAGGATCCGTTTTCTTGACCCCCACATCCAGTACTGCCAAACATCTTTCAGTCAAAGCCACAATAGGCAAAAATAATTTTAAAAATTAAAAAAATAATAATAAAAAGGAAACACTCGTTGGGGACAGTGGCACATGACTATAATGACAGCGTCTTGGGAGGCTGAGGCAGGAGGATTGCAAGTTTAAGACCAGCCTCAACAACATAGTGAGACCCTGACTCAAAATAAAAAATAAAAAGGACTGGGGATGTGACTCAGTGGTAATGAATCCTAGTACCAAAACAAAACAAATAAACAAAGCCGGGCGCGGTGGCTCAAGCCTGTAATCCCAGCACTTAGGGAGGCTGAGACAGGAGAATTGCGAGTTCAAAGCCAGCCTCAGCAATGGCGAGGCGCTAAGCAACTCAGTGAGACCCTGTCTCTACATAAAACACAAAAATAGGGCTGGGGAAGTGGCTCAGTGGTCAAGTACCCCTGAGTTCAATCCCCAGTACCAAAAAAAAACAAAAACAAATAAACAAACACACAAGAAAAACAGGGGTGGGGTGAACACTTGGTCAATTAGGCTAGCCATCAGGGGCTCATTCTTGTCTCCACTGTAACTTCCAGTCCCTTTCCTGCTACATGGAAGGGGAAATAGCATTGTCACTAGAGAAGGAATCTGCTTGTGGATGTGATCAAATGGCTGAGTGAGTTCCTCTTTGAGGGCATGAGAACTATGGTGTCCTAAAATATGTACTTCCCGAAACCAGGACTTCCTGGGGTTAGTCCTGGATTTCAGGTCTTTAGCACAGAAGATCCAAGGAAGGAGAAGCTCCACGACTAAAAAAGCTCGACAACACCCTACTCTGGGCTTCTTTCCCTCTGGGGCTCTTTTGTTTTGCTTCTGTCACATGTTTTCCTTTCTCCTAGGATTCATTTGTCCACCTTTAAAGCCCAGGGCCTCCCTAGAATATCTGAGCAGACTGGCCTTTTCCAAAAGAATTTTACTAAGACATATGTTAATGAAAGGGAGAACAGAAACAAATTACATAGAAAGCACAAACAGCAAGATATAGTTCTTCATCCAAACCTGGCCTCTGGCTTCAGATTAATTTCTTTCTAGTCTCACAGGCTCCTTTCTTGGGTTCCATGTCACAAAACTCGCAGACCGTGGCTGGCACCCTCTTACTTATTCTGCATGTCCAAAAACCTTCATTGCTAGATGGGGAAGAAAACCAACTTTGTCTCATCTACAACTTTCTTTCAGCATCCACTTTTTTTCAATTAAATGGTAGGATACCAGAGGGGATGTTTTGAGCCTTCAAATAATCTCTTCCACATGCTTATTCCCACCCCCAGGGACTGGAGATCAGACCCAGGGAAGCTCTACTACTGAGCTACATCCAAGCCCCCCCCCCCCTTTTGTGGTGCTGGGGATTGAACTCTGGGTTTTGCACATTCTAGGCAAGCACTCTACCACTGACCCACATCTCTAGCCCTAGCCTTTTTATTTTTAATTTTTATTTGTTCTTTTTAGTTACACATGACAGTAGAATGTATTTTGACATATGATACATACATGGAGTATACTTTCCCATTTTTGTGATTGTACATGGTATAGAGTTACACTGGTCATTTATTCATACATGTCTGATTCATTCTACTCTTTCCCATTCCTATCCCCCTTCCCTTCCTTTCATTCCCCTTTGTCTAATCCAAAGTATTTCTATCCGTCCCCCATTGTGTGCTATCCACATATCAGAGAGAACATTGGCTTTGGGTTTTGGGGGATTGGCTTATTTCACTTAGCACGATAGTCTCCAGTTCCATCCATTTGCCGGCAAATGCCATAATTTCATTCTTCTTTATGGCTAAATAATATTCCATTGTGTATAGGTAGCACATTTTCTTTATTCATCTTTTGAAGGGCACCTAGGCTGGTTCCATAGTTTAGGCATTGTGAATTGAGCTGCTATAAACATTGATGTGGCCTCCAGACTATAGTATGCTGATTTTAAGCCCTTTGGATATATACCGAGGAGTGGGACAACTGGGTCAAATCCTAGCTTTTTTGAGACAGGATCTCACTGAATTACTCAGGCTGGCTTCAAACTCATGATACTCCTTCCTCAGACTCTCACATCTAGCCTCTGGGATTATGGGTGTGGGCCTCTGCCTCTGGCTCCCATGCTTCTTTAATCCCAATAGCACGTTAGGGAAATTTTACCCCTGTGAGGGCTAGATTTGCCCTGGGACTTCTGGCATGGTCTGAGACACACCTCTTCCTTAGTGGTGAGTGGGGATAGAGAGAAGGGACCTAACAAATATGTTAGGTACCAACAAGTACCAAACACTTTAAAATTTACCACAAGCCTTTGGGGCAGCTATCTCTCACTAGTCATATTTTGCCGAGTTTGAGGCTCAGAGGGATTTAGTAATTTATATTTACTCTGTAAGATATTGAGCGTTGCTGGCACGGTGGCACACACCTTTAATCCCAGGCAGAGATAGGAGGATGGCAAAATTCGAGGCCAGTTTGGCAATTCAGTGAGACCCTGTCCCAAGATATTAAAAAAGGGCTGGGAACACAGCTTAGTGATAGAGTGTCCTTGGGGTTCAGTCCCTGGTATTGTAAAAAACAAAGACTCACAGAATCTAGGGGAAGCAAAAGTGGGTCCAGTCGGTCATGCCGCCCACCATTACTACCCTCTGTTCTTCCCTCAAGTTTCAAAGCCTTTAATGGAATGTTTCTGGATAAGGCTGTTCCTAAGGGAAAGGGGTGAATGTGGATGTGGGGAGTTTTCTTGGCATCTTTGACACATTTATTGTGGTTAATATAGTGACCACAAACACCTGGTAAGGATTGCAAAAATGGGAAATGAGACAGGCAGGCAAAGAGCTAACAAAAACACAAACATATTTTGAGAGAGGACAAACTGCTCATTTTTTAAAAAAATAATGGGAAAGCATCCTATAGCTTGCAGTTTTTTTTTTTTCTTGTAGTTTATAGTTTCCAGGTGGCTTTTTCACTAGGGGAAAGGTTTTGTGGTTGAGAGAATTCTAGGTCAGAGGAAAGTGCTGGACTATAAGCCCAGGACTACTTCTAGTTTAGTGTATAACTCCAGGTGAATCATTCAGCCTATTGGTGTGGCAACTGAGAAATGGAGTGATGTCAGATATGTCACAATATGTTTTTGCTGGGATCTCCGTAAAAGAAGTATGATGGCTGGGTGTGGTGGCACATGCCTGCAATCCCAGTGACTCAGGAGGCCAGCCAGCCTCAGCAATTTAGTGAGACCCTGTCTCAAAATAAAAAAACAAAACAGTCTCCAGGCTAAAGCTCAGTGGTAGAGTTTCCCTGGGTTTAATCCCCAGTACTTCAAAAAGAAAAAAAAAAATTATGATGAACAACAGCTATACAGTGTGCATAACAGAATATTTTTGTTTTCTTCTCTGGGTCAGAAGAGCTGACACAGGTTGACACATGGCATAAAACCCTTAGGAATCAGGCTTTCTGGGGTTCAAAAGAAAGCTATAGACACTTGTTATTTGCATAGTACTTTATGCTTTCTGATTTACAAAGCATTTTCAGATACCATCACAACTGATCCTTAGCACACCTGCTGAGTGAGTATCCCAATAAACAGATGAGGAAACAGGTTACAGTCTGTGTAATTCAGGCAAAAGTGCTGCACTTTTTCTAATTTTCTTTACCTTAATATTTTGTGGTAAGGGACCAGCATGGGGCAACCAAAACGGTCTTCTCTTTTGGGCACATCTCTTACCCTACTGTTTCAAGCCCAGGGTCAGAGGCACAAGGCTATATTACCAGACAATCCAAATAATCCACAACAGTGAGCTGTCATCTTCATGTTTACTATGCATCTATGTCTGGGAATAGTTTGTTTTTTCTTTTTTCCTTATGGGGAATTGAACCCAGGAGTGCTTTACCACTGAGCTACATCGTCAGTGAGCCCTTTTAAATTTTAAGACAAGGTCTTGCTAAGTTGCATAGGGCTCCACTAAATTGCTGAGGCTGGCATCTAACTTGAAATCCTTCTGCCTCAGCCTCCCTGGTTGCTGGGATTATAGGCTATTGGAATTGCTGGGATTACAGGCATGTGCCACCACACCCAGGGGGAAATAACCAGGCAGAAAATAACCAGTTGGAAGCTTTAGGGACTTCACCAGTTAATTGTCCATCTAATAGCAAGATGATTGACAATATCTTCTCCTTTGGGGTGTAGGTGAAGGTGCACTATAGGGCCAAGTGTTCCAATAGACAGAGGAACCTCCTTCTCCCCAGTTGCTACTAAAGGCCTAATTTCCCATCCACGCAAGTGCTGGCCATGTTTGGAGGCAGGGCCTCAGGGTGTGGGGGAGTTGGTTCTGTTCAGCCCAACATGGGGGGAACCATAATAGACCTGCCAGTACATTTAGGGGGGAATTGGAAGGGAGCCCTTTTTCTAGCCCTGTCCCTATGTGGATCTGACCGGGGCAAGCTGAAAGCATCAGGGTCTTCCTGGCCCCAGGCCTGCAGGGTGTTAAGCCATCACAGAAACCGCACCCTAAGGAAGGCGCCCTGCTGCTGCACTTATTTGCATCGAAGAGTTTGCACCCAGACTGGCGCTCCAGCGCTTGAGGTCTCACACATTGGGGTTCCCCAGGGTCACAAGTAGTGGAGAACCTGTCTCGGGGTGGGCAGGTGACCGGGTACTCAAACTGGGGCAGAGGGCGACCCGGAGAGGCTGAGCCTCAGGTCCCATCCCGGTTCCCCAATAGCCCCCGGCCCGCATCTGCGAGCGGAGGCTTCTGTTCGGCCAGCGCCCGGGCCCCGGGGTCTTTCACTTCCAGCCAGACCCCCGGCCTCCGCTCCCTCTCCCCACCCCAATTCCCCCCGGCCCCGGCGCTCGGGCCTCCCCGGCCTCCGCCGGCGCGGCCCACTAGGCTTCGCAAGCCCGGCGCTGGGGGCGGACACCAGCCCCCACCCCTCGGCGTCCCCTCCCCTCACTTCCCCTCCCTCTGTCCCCTCCCTCCCCTCCCCCCGCGGCGAGGCGGCGAGGAGGCGGCGGCGGCGGTCGAGGCTGAGGCTGAGGCGGCGGCGGCGGCGGGCGGGGCTCAGCTCGGGCTCCGCGGGCGGGCGGGCGGACATGGCGGCCAACATGTACCGGGTCGGAGGTAGGAAGGCTCGGCCCGACCCGGCCCGTCTGGGAGCGGGCGCGGGAGTCGGGGGTCCTGGCGAACGCAGCTAACCGCTAGGAGCCTCGGGCGCCCGAGCGCGGGGTGCAGGGGCGGGGGGCGCCGGGGCCCTCAGGGGTCGGGTCTCCCCGCCCCCACTTCCCTTCCCCCTGCGGGGGCCGCACGGGGCCGGGGCCCACCGGCTGCCCCAGCGCTGCCCGGGCCCTAAGGGCCGGGCCTCCGCTTGGAGGCATGAATCGGACATCCCCCCACCTCCGTGAAACCCCTTGGAGCAGGGCCCGTCGAGCCCCCTACCGGGGTGGCTCTTTCCTCGGGTGGCTTCTAGGCACTGGGGGCTGGGGAGCACGGGGACATCCCCCTCCCCCACTCCCCCGTTCAGTGAGAGTGGGGGTGGGCGCGATGGGGCCCCTGCCAGGGCACAGCTGGACAGGCCTGTTCGCAGGGCCAGGGCCCTGCACGTTCCCAACCCACCCCCTTCATTTCTTGGCCAGACCCTCCAGAGTGGGGTGTAAGGGGGCCCAGGGAGCCTCAGGCAGAGGTGGGGAGTTGAGCGCAGCCTAGACTTTTCCTCTGCTGCCTGCCTTCCCAGCCTTCTGCAGAAGAGAGAAATAAGGTCAAACAAACTTTCTCCCTGCTCGCGACGCCCTCCTCCCTTTCCTGGTAAAATAATAATTCAGATAAGTGGCGTGCTTGTGTGTGAGACTTGCTCTTCTCTACTCATTAGCCGAGCTCCTGATGGATGGTGGTGGGAATGGCCTGCCTAAATGAGGCCACTTTGCAAGAAAGAGCCACTAAGGTAGACAGTAATAGTGCAGTCCAGCCTCTAATAAACACACAGTGGGAAGTTTTCTGTGAGCCTATTAGATGAGAGGAGAAGCCACACTTGAAAATTTCTATCCTCCTTCTTGAAAGCTTGCAGCAACTTCTTTATAAACGAGAGTCTAAATGGATCTGAATTAAATATGGTACGAGGATGAAAAGATTCCAGTTGCATCCCCAGAAGGCTCTGCCTCTGCAAATGACCCTATCCTCCCCCCTTCTTCATAATCTTCCCAAGTAGGGCTTTAGAAAAGTTTGTCAGTGTGTTTCTTACCTGCTTCAGCCCACATGATTTTTTTTTCTTTCAAAGTTGGTGATTGAAATGTAGGTTGGGCTATTAAGCTTTTTTTCCTTGCTCTGAATTTGTCTGAGGTCAACAATTTTATGCGGGAAGCATACTCCAGAGCAAATTGGTTTGGAGGGAAAAGATATGGGAAGCTGTGTATACAGGACGTATTTGGCAAGCCCTCACTACTCAGTGATGAGGAGAGGTGTCTTGGTTTATTGGAGAAATGACACTGTAGGACAAATGTCTGGGAGAACTTGCTGAAACATGAATTGAAATGAAAACGCAAGGAAAATAAGATATATGTAGAGTACATACATGAGAAACTCTACTAAGGTTGCATTACCAGTGAATGGATTAAGTTCTTACTAACTTAAGAAGTGATACATTGCCAAATGTGAACTTTATATTGAAAAGATTAAATTCTGTAACTTCTTTTAATTACAGATTATGTCTACTTTGAGAATTCTTCCAGCAACCCATACCTAATCAGAAGAATAGAAGAACTTAACAAGGTATATATTGAATGTTCTTGATTCTAATATTAAAAACTATGTGTTTTCCACTGAGGGATAGTTGGGTAAAAGGGCATAAGAGTTCCTAAACTCTCTTGAAGTAGAGATTTCAGATTAGAGAGTTATGCAGGATTCTTCTGTGATGCACGCCTGTAATTCCAGCCACTCTGCAGGCTGAGGCAGGAGGATCAAAAGTTGTAAGCCAGCCTGGGTAATTTTAGCCAGACCCTTAAAAAAAAAAAAAGGATTGGGGACCTAGGTCAGTGGTAAAGCATCCTTGGGTTCAATCCCCAATACCACACATACACAAAGTTGGCAGATTTCTTCCAATTGCTTAGAGCCTTGAAAAGAAGTTTGCTTCCATAACTCAATTCCTTTTTATATTTAGAGTCATGTGTTTTTCCCTTTTTAGTTAATTCATATTTCTCTCTTCCAACTTTAGAAGGAACAAGTTGAACAATAGTGAAGGGAATTTGTAAAATCTTCGACTGGACTAGCAAGAATACAGTTTTGAAAATATGAAGTAGTTTTATACTATGGCCCAGGTAAAATAACATTTTAAGGTTTGTCCCTGATTCCAGATTTTTAAGACATCAGAGCTGGGTGCGGTGGCGCAAGCCTGTAATCCCAGTACTTAGGGAGGCTGAGACAGGAGGATCATGAGTTCAAAGCCAGCCTCAGCAATGGCGAGGCACTAAGCAACTCAGTGAGACCCTGTCTCTACATAAAACACAACATAGGGCTGGGGATGTGGCTCAGTGGTCGAGTGCTCCTGAGTTCAATTTCCAGTACCAAAAAAAAAAAATTAAAAAAGAAAGACATCAGAAGCATTGTGATTATTTCAGTAGATGAGCTTTTGCAGTGGAGGCACTGGAAAGCAGTTCTAATGTATGCAGAGCACAGATTTTCTGTTGATACTCTGGTTTTCCCTGGATCATTTTGAGGCCCATTTGTGTGGCTTATGAGAATTCATAGTGTTAGAATCTTTCGGATTATTTGGCTAATACCTTTCTTCAAAAATGCCATCTGGAGGCTGGGGATGTAGCTCAGTGAGTGGTAAAGCATTTGCCCAGCCTGCACAAGGCCCTGGGGTCAGTCCCCAGTACTCAAAGACCAGGAAAAAAAAAGCCATCTGGAGACTGGTTTGGTTCTGAGTTCCAGGAAGAAAGGCTTGGCTTAGTAGGTCATTACTTGTTTAAAGAACTTTAAGACCCCAGTTTGCTTCTGGGATACCCAAAATCTTTGCATTTAAAAAAAAAATTGTGTGATTTGGGACCATCGTCAAATGAAGATGATGACCTCGAATTTAGACCAGTCTTTGAGTGGGAATTATTGGATGTAGTTCTGATGAGCTTTTCTTTTATGGTATTGGTCTAAGAACTGAGGCAACTCTAATCTATTCACCAGTTGGGCATGGAGGGGCACACCTATAATCCAGTGTCTTGAGGTTGAGGCAGGAGTATCTCAAGTTCAAGACCAGCCTCAGCAACTCAGTGAGGCTGTCTCAAACTAGAAAGGACTGGGGATGTAGCTCTATGGAAGAGCACCCCGGAATTTAATCCCTAGCACAAAAACAAACAAAAAGATTCAAAATTCAAGTTGATGTCATTTACCATTTTCAGATATACTAAATTCAGGGCTAGGGGTGTTGTTCAGTGGAAGAGTGCTTATTTAGCTTGCCTGGCCCTGGTTTAGTTCCTGGTAAACCCCTTTGCCCCCAAATGAGCACACATACATATATATCTGTACACGTTAATCTTTATTTCCATTGCCTGTCTTCCTAAGCTGGAGTGTGTAGTGAATTTTAAGTGCCTTAGATTAGTGGTTGACACATAGTTGAAGTCACACAGTAAATATTTGTTGAATTAGTGAATTTCTCAAATGTGTGATGTTAGTGCTTATACATAGCTTTACTATTTGCAGAATACTTTGATTTCTTCTCTTTTTATTTGTGTATGTGTGTGTGCACGTGCATGTCAGGAATTGAACCCAGGGGGCACTTTACCACTGAGCCATGTCCCCAGCCCTTTTTATATTATTTATTTATTTATTTTTGGTACCAGGGATTGAACTCAGGGAAACCTGGCCACTGAGCCACACCCCAGCCCTATTTTGTATTTTATTTAGAGACAGGGTCTCACTGAGTTGCTTGGCACTTGCTTTTACTGAGGCTGGCTTTTTTTTTGTTACCAGGAATTGAACTCAGGGATACTCGACCACTGAGCCACATCCCCAGCCCTATTTTTTTCTGTTTTATTTAGAGACAGGGTCTCACTGAGTTGCTTAGCACCTTGCCACTGCTGAGGCTAGCTTTGAACTTGCAATTCTCCTGTCTCAGCCTCTCAAGCTGCTAGAATTATAGGTGTGCGCCACCATGCCTGGCATTATATTTTTTATTTTATTTTATTTTTTAATTAATTAATTAATTTTACAGTAGAATGCATTTTGACATATTGTACACAAATGGAGCACAACTTCTCATTTCTCTGGCTGTACATGGTTCAGAATCACTTCACTAGTGTGATTATACATGTATATAGGGTAATATCTCTCTTTCTATTGTCTTTCATATTTTTATTTATTTATTTTTTGGTACTGGAGATTGAACTCAGGGGCACTCGATCACTAAGCCACATCCCCAGCCCTATTTTGTGTTTTATGTAGAGACAGGGTCTCACCGAGTTGCTTAGAGCCTTGCCATTGCTGAGGCTGGCTTTGAACTCGCGATTCCCTTGTCTCAGCCTCCCTAAATGCTGGGATTATAGGCTTACGCCACCGCGCCCGGCTCATATTTTTTTATTTGTGAGATAGGATCATTGCTGAGGGCCTTGCTAAGTTTCCGAGGTTTGTCTTCAACTCTCAATCCTCTTGCCTCAGCCTCTGGAGTTGCTGGGATTACAGTCATGCTCCACCAGTTCCACCCCCTGTAATCATTTTATTATACTCCAGTAACAGTTGTGGACAGACACTGGGCTGCAGACCAGTATTCTGCATACTGAAGCTTCAGGGGAGTCCTCTGGGTATGTGTGTGTATGTTTTGTAGAGAAGTATTGTGTGCATAGTCCAGAATAGAATTATTTACTTACATTTTTTGGTGCTGGGGATTGAGTCTGGGGTCTCACACTTGCTAAGCATGTATTCTATATATACCTCTAGTCCTGAGAATATTTATTTTGAACTACATCCCATCCTTCAAGCAGGTTTAGATAAAAATTATCATTTTAGAGCATCTCTGTTGGAGGAAGTCACTAATGAGGAAAAAATGATAAAAAGCTTATAGTCAAAGTCATAGATAGATTTTATTTACATGGCAGTATTTGCCTGTTCATTTAGCAGATTGCTGGATCATTATTTCTGGAAGATGTATTTGATCACAATACTGTGAAATATAGAAACATTTTGGTTAGGAATTTAATACAATTTCAGTTTTAAAGGGCAATATTTCTGCAGTACTATTTCTCACTTTAAAATACTGCCACTGAACTTCACAAAATTGGCACATTTACTTCAGCACGTAGATATTCTTATTTCTTTATATTTGAATATATCTGTAAGCCCAGGGAAATTCAAAACACATGTTCTCAAATTTGTTAGAAATTGGAAATTACAATGGCAGTTTATTGTAATTTATGTGTTTTTCCATGGAACTTTGTAATGAATGATTAACCTTCTTTAAAGCTCTCAGAATTCATAGAGGATAAGAGTATAGGAGTTTGGGCCTCGGCTGCAGTAAATTACAGCTTAACCAAATATTGATTGTATCTTAGAATGTAGTCAAAAAGAAATAAGAGCTTCAGTGTTCATAACTCAAGGTTTTTAATACTTTCATGTGTGAAGGTAAACTAAGTAATGCTGAGAATATTGACTGTGATGTACTTGTAGACTCCCTTGGGCTGGAAGGATGCATTTCCAGGTCATCTGGTCCATTCTGTATAATGACTGCTTCTACTTACAGAGCTTCACCATCGGTTCAGCATGAGCTCTTAGGGGAGGGCTGATTTTAGATTTGGCCTATGCTTTCTGGGAGTGGGTTTGCAGAAGATAGGTTTACATGTTACAAATAAATTATGTAGCTTTAAAGTTTTGGGGAATTAACTTAAGGCTATTTAGAGTTAACTATGTCTTGGTGTAATCACTGAAGCAATCTAATCATATTAGTGGAATTGATGCCAGTGAGGTATTATATATTTGACATCATGGTCACACACATAACCTGAACAAGTATTATATTGCTCATTCTCATTTGATCCCCCCTACCCCACACACACTGGGAATTGAACCCTGGGCCTTGCACGTTAGACAAGTGTTCTACAACTGAGCCACACCCTACTCCTTTTTTATATTTTTATTTTGAGACAAGGTTTAGTTAATTTTCCTAGACTGGCCTTGAACTTGTGATCCTCCTGCCTAGCCTCCAGAGTAGCTGGGATTATAGGTATATACTACCACATCTGACCTTTCTTTAAACTTTTTAGCTCCCTGGTTATCCTGTAGTTGTGTTTGGCATAGTGTTAATAAGAGTGATCTTACAATTGTGCTGTATCTAGTTTTGTTTTAGAAACTATTTGACAGTTTGATAACTTTTGTTTTTTCAATCCTGGGAAATAAACCCAAGACATTATGAATTCTAAGCTCATGCTTTCAAAATTCTTTTATTCATGGTAGTGGGGATTGAACCTGAGGCACTTTATTACTAAGCTACATCCCCAACCCATTTTTTTTTTTTTTTAAAGAATTTATTTATTTATTTTTTAATTTTTTTTTTTAGTTGTAGATGGACACAGTATCTTTATTTTATTTATTTATTTTTACATGGTGCTGAGGATCGAACCCAGCGCCTCACGCATGCGAGGCGAGCGCTCTACCGCTGAGCCACAGTCCCAGCCCCACAACCCATTTTTTAAATTTTTTATTTATTTTTTTATTTTGGTATTAGGGATTGAACCTGGAGGCTCTTAACCACTGAGCTACATCCCGGCACATTTTTGTATTTTATTTAGAGACAGGGTCTCACTGAGTTATTTAGGGCATCAGTAAGTTGCTGAAGCTGGTTTTGAATTTGTGATCATCCTGCCTCAGCTTCCCAAGCTGCTGGGATTTTAGGCATGTGCCACTGTGCCCTGTTTATTCTGTATTTTGAAGTAGGGTCTTGCTAAATTGCTTAGAGCCTTGCTAAACTGCAGAGACTTGCTTTGAAATTGGGATCCTCCTGCCTGAGTCTCCTTAGTTGCTGGTATTGCATGTGTATGCCACCACATCTGGCTGAGCACATGCCATATCACTGAACTGTACCATCAACCCCCAAGTAACTTTTTAATTTTTCTTATTTCTTAGACTGCAAGTGGCAACGTGGAAGCAAAGGTAGTGTGCTTTTATAGACGACGAGATATATCTAACACTCTCATAATGCTTGCGGACAAGCATGCTAGTAAGTTAATTATCTTTCTCTTGGACTAGAAAACTATTTAAGTCTTTTGTTTTTTCATGATATGCTTTCTATTACTTGAAGCTTTTTACTTCATTTGTTTTCTTTGTAGTTTCAATGGCAGTAATTTTATGGGTGGCAGTTGGTTTTAGTTTCTTTTTTCTTTTTAAATTTTCAATACTGGGGATGGAACTTGGGGCTTCTTAAGTGCTAGACAAGTTCTTTACCACTGAACTATACTCCCAGTCTTTTTTCTTTTATTTTGAGACTGGATTTTGCTAAGTTGCTCAGCTTGGCCCTAAACTTGGCATACTTGTCTCAGCTGCCCGAGTAGATGGGATTACAGGTGGGCACCACGAAACCTAGCCAATTTATTTCTATTTTGTATACAAAGTGTTATGATATGAATTGTTCTTTATTTTCTCTCTCTCTGTCTTGCTATCTTGCCCAGGCTGATCTTGAACTCCTGGGGCTGAGTAGCTGGTAGTACAGGCTCACCTTACAATATTTTGAAAAAACAAACAAAACATATTATATATATGTATATATTTATAAATACACATTTATATATATATAAGCTTATATATACATATATAAAATGTATATTTTTTGATATCTACATGCTATTGGGGTTGGAACCCAGGAATTTGCTCATGCTAGGCAAGTATAATACCCAGCTCTCAAATTATATATTGAAAAATTTAGGGTATTCATATATAAGATCCAGATACTTTCTTGTCTTCTCTGTTTTTCAGTACAGGGGGTTGAACTGAAGGGTGCTCTACTACTGAGCTCCATTACTAGCCCTTTTTATTTTTTAATTTTTGAGACAGGGTCTTGCTAAATTGCCCATGCTGGCCTCCTTCTTCAGCTTTCTAGGTAGCTGGGATTATAAGCGTGTCACCGTGTCTTACTGGGAATTTATTTTCAGGTTCATGTATGTAATTGAGAATTATTAGAAGGGCCAGGTATGATGGTATATGCCTGTAATTCCAGCTGCTTGAGAGGCTGAGGTAGGGTGACCACAAATTTGAAGCCAGCCTGGGCAACTTAATAAGATCCTGTTTCAAAAAATAAAAAGCCATACAGAGAGGCTGTGTGTCTGTGCCAGGGTTGATAGTCTTTACTGAGTCCAGGACCAGAGGTGACTGAAGGAGGCACTAAGTAATCTGGCCCCAGCCTTATGAGTCTTCTTCTTGAAGCCCCAGTCATTGTGGAGCAAAGATAAGACTTGGTCGCTGTGTACTCACTGCCTGAATTCCTCACCCTGAAGCTGTGAACCAAAAAAATTAGTTTTTGTTTTATGCCACGAAATTTTGGGGCGATTTGTAACTCAGCCATAGTTAGCTGAAATAAGATCATAGTAGTTTTTCTGTTTTTGTTATTTTGGTACTGGGTATAGAACCCAGGGGCACTTTACCATTGAGCTACATCCTAAGCCTTTTTTTTTTTTTTTGGTACTGGAGATAGATCAGGGGCACTTGACCACTGAGCCACATACCCAGCCCTATTTTGTGTTTTATGTAGAGACAGGGTCTCACTGAGTTGCTTAGCGCCTTGCCGTTGGTGAGGCTGGCTTTGAACTCGCGATTCTCCTGTCCCAGCCTCCTTAAGTGCTGGGTTTACAGGCTTGCCAAACTGCGCATGGCTCCAAGCCTTTCTTTATTCTTTTTAAAAAAATTTTTTTTTTTTTTTTACTTGTCAATATGTTATTTATATCTGGTGCTGAGAATTGAACCCAGTGCCTCACACATGCTAGGCAAGTGCTCTACCACTGAGCTACAACCTTAGCCCTGCCTTTTTTTATTCTTTGAGACAGGGTCTCGCTAAGTTGCTGAGGCTGGTTTCAAACTTGTGATCCTCCCACCTGTCTCCCAAGTCACTGTAATTACAGGTGTACACCACTGTGCCCAGCTGTTTTTGCAGTTTTTCAGCATCAGTTTTAAAAAATATTTAAGCTTTTGACTACCTATTAAAGTATTTAATAAGCCATTACTAATTTTTTAAACCTCATTTTTATTTTGACAGTAACTAACCTGAAGAGATCTTGCATTGTTGCTTCACTGAATATTTTCCTTATAAATGATTTTTGGCCACAGTGAGCCCAAGTCAGGAAAAATACTCTCTTTAACAATGTGAAGTAAGTTTCATTGGTAGGGTTCCATCCCCATCCCCAGAACTGCCAAAAAAATAAAAACAAAACCAAAAATCATTGATAGTAAAACTTGTATACATAATATTAAAAAGTCTCAGAACTCAGCTGGGCGCGGTGGCTCAAGCCTGTAATCCCAGCACTTAGGGAGGCTGAGACAGGAGAATCGCGAGTTCAAAGCCAGCCTCAGCAATGGCGAGGTGCTAAGCAACTCAGTGAGACCCTGTCTCTACATAAAACACAAAATAGGGCTGGGGATGTGGCTCAGTGGTTGAGTGCCCCTGAGTTCAATCCCCAGTACCAAAAAAA
>PVHX01023802.1:0-25093 GCA_004024805.1 Geosciurus inauris
GGAGGGAAGAAGGGGTGGGAGGAGGAAGGAGGCAGAGGAGAGGGAGGAGGAAGGAGGCAGAGGAGAGGGAGGAGGAAGGAGGTGGAGGAGAGGAAGGAAGAGGAGAGGGAGGAGGAGAGGGCGGAGGAAAGAGGAGGAGAGGGAGGGAGGAGGAGGAGAGGAAGAGGGCAGAGGAGGAGGAGGGAGACATTGGGCACAGCAAGAGAGAGATGGAACCCATGTCCCAAGGGGAACTTGATAAAAGCCCAGCCCCAAATTCTTATGAAATTCTGCAGCTTCTGAAAGTGTCCTGAAACCCACTCTCTACCCATCCGGCCTCTAAAACCAAGGCCATTTCCCTTCTGTTCCCATTTCCCTTTCTTCTCTCCTACCATGCTCTTTCAGCCAGCCCTCAGTCTTGCTGAGACCTTCACCCGGGTCCTACTGGGAGAACTGTTACGGGCCTGAGATAACAGGACTCCCTACAAGGCATGTTTGCCATGTTGTGTGCGTTACCTTTCCTAGTCCTCACAGCAGAGAGGTGTCCTTCTATTGTCACTCCCATTTTGAAAATAAGTGGGACACAGAGAAGTTAAGTAACTTGACAGAAATCACACAGCTAGGAGGAAGCAGAGCTGGGATTTAAACTCAGACTGTCTAGCTCTGTGGTCTGTGCCGTGCTCCTTACAATAACTCAGTGACTCTGGCACCATTATTTCCCCATTTTTCCAACAATGAAACAAGCTCAGAGAAATTTAAAAACTTGTCCACTGTCATTAGCCAGTGGTGACAGTACTGAGCCCAGGTTGTCTGAGTCCGTGGCTCATGATTCTAACATTTTTTGCATGCTCTTTATTTGTATTTATTTATTGACTATTGAATGCTGGGGCTAGAACCCAGGGCCTCACACTGCTAAGCACATGCTTTGCCACTGAGCTGCACCCCAGCCCTGTATGTTTTTCTATAAAAGGATAACAAAAGCCCAAAGAGCATGTCATCGGGAGAGAGAGAAACTGTACCTTTCTAAAATTCACAAACTCTGCTTTAAAAAATCTATGCGAAGCCAGGTATACACTGTCATCCCAGCACTTAGGGAGGCTGAGGCAGGAGGATCGCGAGTTCAAAGCCAGCCTCAGCAACAGCGAGGCGCTAAGCAATTCAGTGAGACCCTGTCTCTACATAAAACACAGAATAGGGCTGGGGATGTGGCTCAGTGGTTGAGTGCCCCTGAGTTCAATCCCCAGTACAAAAAAGAAAAAGAAAAGAAAAAAGCTATGCAAGCATTCACACGTAATCTGAATTTCCAACAGACCTCACCAGCCCTGAGACCCATGTGAAACAGTTTGAACCAAGAACTTAAATTCCCCATGCTGGGTAAATCCACCCCTTAATGTGCTGCCAGCCCCAGAAAGCCCCCACATTCTTTCTACATTTCTCAGAATCCAGAGGATGGCACCTGAACTCACACTAGGATACCAACTCTAATGAAAACTGTCACTTTGCTGGGTACGGTGGCACATGCCTGTCATCCCAGTGGCTCAGGAGGCTGAGGCAGGAGGATTGCCAAGTCCGAAACCAGCCTCAGCAACTTAGCAAGGCCCTAAGCAACTCAGCAAGACCCTGTCTCAAAACTCAAAATAAAAAGAGCTGGGGATGTGGCTCAGTGGTTGAGCACCCCTGAGTTCAATCCCCAGTTCCGAAAGAAAGAAAGAAAGAAGAAAGAAAGAAAGAAAGAAAGAAAGAAAGAAAGAAAGAAAGAAAGAAAGAAAGAAAGAAAGAAAACTGCCACCATTTCTTTTTCAGATTAAGAATTCTTTTGAAGCCAGGCACGGTGGCCTATAATCCCAGCACTTTGGGAGGCTGAGACTGGAGAATCTCGAGTTCAAAGCCAGCCTCAGCAATGGCAAGGGTGAGGCCCTAAGCAACTCAGTGAGACCCTGTCTCTACATAAAACACAAAATAGGGCTGGGATGTGGCTCAGTGGTCGAGTGCCCCTGAGTTCAATCCCCGGTACAAAAAGAAAAAAAAAGAATTCTTTCGGGGGGTCTGGAGTGCAGGTCAAGGGTAAAGCTCGTGCTTAGCATGTACAAGGCCCTGGGTTTAA
Source organism: Geosciurus inauris (assembly GCA_004024805.1). NCBI lineage: Eukaryota > Metazoa > Chordata > Mammalia > Rodentia > Sciuridae > Geosciurus > Geosciurus inauris. Next base: position 2,084 of record PVHX01023802.1, read on the forward strand.
TCCTCAGTGAAAAAAAAAAAAAAAAGTAATAGCCATAATTCTTTTTTTCAGATTTACTTAAGTATGACTGGCAAATAAAAAATGTGTGTATCGCCAGGCACAGTGGCACACACCTGTCATCCCAGCAACTAGGGAGGCTGAGGCAGGAAGATGGAAAGTTCCAGGCCTGTCTGGACAACCTAGTGAAATGCTGTCTCAAAATTTTTTTAAAAAGGGCTGGGGCTGGGGCTCAGTGGTAGAGCACTTGCCTCGCACATGTGAGGCACTGGGTTTGATCCTCTGCACCACCTAAAAATAAATCAACAAAATAAAGATATTGAGTCCATCTATAACTAAAAAAAATATTTTTTAAAAAATAAAAAGGGTTGGGACGGATGTAGTTCATTGGTAAAACTCCTGGGTTAAAATATTTGTATATATTTATGGTACAAAACATGATAACTGATAGACATATGTGCTATGAAGTGGCTGCCAAATCAAGCCAATTGATATATCCATCAGCTCAGGCAGTTACTGTGCTCTGGGGAGGTGAGCACCCTTGAGATGGACCTTCAGCCAATACCAAGTCACCGATATGCAATTACTCACGCCAGTCGCCCTTCTGGACCCGGTGCCCACCTCTCCCGCTTCCTCCTGCCTGCCCCAGCCTCCCAACCACCATTCCACTCTGTGCCACTATCACTTCCACTTTTTCTAGATTCCACCTGTAATTGAGATTTGGCAACATCTGTCTGTTTTGTGTGGTGGGTTTTGCTTCGGTGTACTGGATACTGAACCCGGGGCTGCTCTACCACTGAGCTACATCCCAGCTCTTTTTGTTTGTTATATTTTCAGATAAGGTCCTGACACATTGCTCAGGCTGACCTCAGACTTGTGATCTTCCTGCTTCCGCCTCTGGAGTCACGCTGGGTGAGCCACCGCCCAGCTCCCTGCTAGTCTTTGAGCCTATTTCCTTCTTTTTAAATGTTGAACCCAACACAGTGGGTTCTCTTCTTAATGAGGACATTAATGAGTGTGACCAGGAGATAGGAATGGAGAAAGATCCATTACCTGCAGCAAGGAGGACACTGGAGTCATCTGTAAAGCAGTGTGGTGCAGGGGACATCCTCAGCCTGTACACACCCAGTCAGGGAGGCACAGGCTGCTCACGGGGCGTGCTCTGCTGAAGACACAGTTCAAGGAGGAAATACGGGGGGACACATTTCTGAGCATGCCCAGCTCAATGTCAAAGAGTACATGTCACAGGTCAGGGTGGTGGGCACACTAAAGGATCTAACACCTTGAGGGTGTATTACTATAGGAAATTATCCCCTAGCGATGCCTGTCTCGCTTTCTGACTAACAATGCTCCACAGTGTGTAAAAAATGACACTGTCAGTCGACCAATACACACTTGGCTACAGTGGGCAGCTGCCGTGCACCTGGGAGTCCCCTCATTTCAAGACTCTCATATTTCTGAGAGTTCCCTTTGGGGGTCGCACAAGACCTAGAGAAACTTAAAAAAAAAAAAAAAAAAAAAAACACATTGGCAAACCAGGAGCAAACTCCTCTCCTCTCTCCCCTACTCCAAGATCATATCCCATCACAGGGGGCCCCTTCCTGTCCTAGATTTAGATTTAGTTATAGGGACTCACCATTATGGTTATGCAAATAGGCCCAGACGGCTGTGCTTGCGGCACAGGAGACAAGCCCAGGCATGCCCGAGCTTGCTTTAGATTCGCAGGCCACCTGCACTTTGAATGCGAGGTACAAACAGGCACCAGCCAGAGCAGCCTGCTTCTCACACTCGGCCTTGGTCCACCATGTGCACAGTTTTCCCCACACATGTGTTTGCTCGTCTGTCTGTTGCACAGTGATCATCAGGGTAAGCTGCACATCTACCACTTGCCTCATCTCTTTAAGGATGAGTGCACACCAAAGAAGGCGTGCATGACATTGTTAGTGCTGGGTGCAGTGGCCTGTAATCCCAGCGGCACCCAGAGAGGGGGTCTGAGGAAGGAGGATCCTGTAAGTTCAAAGCCAACCTCAGCAACTCAGTGAGACCCTAAGGAACTCAGTGAGACCCTGTCTCAAAATAGAAAATAAAAAGGGGCTGGGGTTGTGGCTCAGTGGTAGAGCGCTCGCCTAGCATATGTGAGGCACTGGGTTCGATTCTCAGCACCACATATAAATAAAATAAAGGTCTATCAACAACTATAAAAATATTAAAAAAAAAAAAGGGCCGAGGATGTAGCTCAGTGGTGACTGGCCCCTGGGTTCATTCTCCTGTACAAAAAAAAAAAAAAAAATCTGTACTTAGGAAAGACTTGAGTCAAAGGGATGAGTTCAATTTTGGTTTGATTTGGGTTTTTTATTTGTGTGTTACAGTCCTGGAAAATTGAACCCAGGCAATTCATCTGCTAGGCAAATGAACCCCACTATTATGTATAATTATAATGCCCTAATAAAAGCAATTAAAAAAGAAAATTTGTAAATTTAAAATTCTGGATTCAAGATGATGGATTTGAGAGGGACACTCCATTTCCAGTTGTTCTGTGGCTCAGAATCCAAGCAGCAGAAGTAGTGCTTCTCAGCAAGGCAGGTGAAAGAGGGAACTCACTGAAATCCAGTGTTGGACACTGAGACTTTTAGAGACTCAGACACTTTGGTGAACAAACAGGCCCCCCACCGCTGCAGAATGGAAAAGCCACCTGAGTGAAGCTGATTAAGAAGCCACACTGCCAGCGGGGGTTTGGAAAGAGCTGCTTCTCAGCAGGGAGTGGAAAGCTGCGGTGGGGACCACAGAGGCCACAGCTGCGGCCTCTGGGAGCCCCAGATCACAAAAAACACTGCCAGGCAGTCCCAGCAAGAATCTGCACTGAGACAGAACCTGAGAAGATGGTCCCCAGGGACTCAGGGTAGAGTACTGAGGGCAGTGCAGCTCATTGTCCCAGGGTCTGGAAGGTCACATTCCAAGGTAGTGCAGTGAGTGACATTCCCCTGCCCTAGGGTAGAATTCTCAGGAGACTCCTGAGATTCAGACTCCCAGCAGAGATCCCCATCTGCCAGGCCCTAGGGGTGTTTTGATCTACTCTCTTCAGGGGACACCACCTCACAATGCCCTAAGGCCTGATGACACCTAAGCCCCTCCCTGGGAGAGCATCCTCTGGTCTGCCCAGAAAAAAAAAATACTCCAATCGCCACCACTTCTTGCCATAAACATAATAGAATGAAAATAGAAATCAAAATAAAAAACCTACAAAAACTCTCTACACACGTGGACAATACCCTTTCGAATGATGAATTGGTGATACAAGTGTTAGGTTGGCCAGGCAGATGCAGATTGTTCAAACATGGCTGCCCCTACCGAGGCAGGCTGCAGCGGTAAGCAGCACGCACGCGCAGAACGCACCAACATGGCCACCGTGAGCCTCATGCACAGAGGGACACAGAACATCCAGTGTGGGTGCCGCCATGTTTCCCGGCTCATCCAGGAAGGACTCTGGCCTTCTCTTCCTGCCCTAAGCCCTCCCCTTCCTGATCGGGCCTTTTAAAACTGTCTGTACCCCAGAACATGCGCAGGATTCTCCTGTACACACTCTGATGGACGAGAGAGTTCAGCCTGAGAGTGTGTATTTCCAATAAAGCCTTGCCCAGCGGTTTTAATTGACCTCCTTTTGGTCATCTGGCTTTTACAACAAGAAATCCGGGAAGAAATGAAAACATCTTTAGAATCAAATGGGAATAGTGATAGAACATAGCGGAACCTCTGGGACACCATGAAGGCAGTTCAGAGAGGCAAATTTCTAGCTGACTGCTTGTCTCCCCTTTTCTGTGAGATGCGGTACTACCGGACACTACATATTCATGGCGTCAATATTCTGCTGCTGAGCTTCACCAGCCTAGAGACCCTGCAGCCTGCTCCACACACAAACTAACTGTGCACCAACTTCAGTGATACTGGAATGAAAGAGAACCAAAGTAACGCCACTTTGTTCTGACCTGACTTCATTGTAAATGTTTTCTTTTCAGCCTCCTGACAGCTGTGTCTGTGCTGGCAGTACAGCAGGACCTTCCCACGTCCCTGATTGTGGCCCTGATGTATAACAAAAATGACCCTGAAATGTGTTAACCAAAACAATTCTCTTATGTAATCAAAATATCTGTCTCAACAGGGTCTTTCTGACCTACATGTGCCTCAATTGTCCTTGTGGATTTTGCCTTTATAAACTGTACTTCCAAAATTCAGGAGCTGGGCAGTTCTTTGAGGCCTAAGTCTGGTCCCACCAATCCCTAACATTTGGCCCCAGCGAGATCATCCACACCCATGGGACTCAGCCTTGCTCGGACTTCTCCACCAGTGAGGAAGATGCAGGGAGAGTGCCCCCTGATGAGATCCCAGGGCCCCACACCTCCCACGGAGTCTGGGGAGGTTGGCAGTGGCTGCTGTACTTTGGTGCCAAAAGGATGGTGTCCTTCTAACCCTCGCAGGGGGTAAGTCAGCTCCGATTTGGGGCTGGGCAGGGCAGGTTCCTCAGTCCTCTCACATTATATTGGGGCACCAAAAGCAGAGGATTTGGGTTTTGTGATTCTCTCTTGAGAGATTTGGTTTGGGGTTTGTCTGACTGCAGGATTCGCTGTATTGTTGAGTGACTGTAATGAATGAATGAATATGTTCTGGGTGGGTACTTTGCCTAAAAAGTTTCTCCTGGTCAATGTCTTTGTCCTGTCTGGTCCCTCTGTTACTTGTTCTGGGGAAAGGAGAGCTGGACAGTCCCCCGAGCTCACTTTGGTTTAGTGGCGATCAGAAGCTGACCCAGGGTACTCACCAGCTCCCCGGGGGAAGAGTCCCTCTGCCCTCCTCGTCTATACTACGTGAGCAGCGGTGCCTTTCGGGGGTTGTACTGACAGTTCCAGTGAACTCTTCCTCTAAGTCTTACCTTTTCTTGTATGTGTTCGTTTTGTCTCCTGCCCATGTAAATTCTGTCCTCTGAGTTTGTTATTTGTCTTGTCACTTGTCTGCAGACTTCCCAGTTGTCCCTCTTTCCCCTGCCCACCAATGCTCCTGGCTGGCCAACTGGAGGGGGCCAGGTGGGCAGTGGGAGAGAGTGTTGGGGCCAGCCAAACGGGGCGGGGAGAGTAGTGGGGGACAAACGCTTAGTATGCCACCTGCGCTGCAGCCTGCCTAGCAGCTGCTGCTCCTAAAGCCCCAAATAGCCAAAAGCTTCCTGGGGTGTAAAAGATGGCCAGAGAGAACCTGGCCTCTCCCCTATCTCCCAGCCCCTTTTGCCTGGGGGTGGAGCCTGCTGGCCACAAAGGACGCGGCAATAGGTTCCAGCATGGTTAGTTTATGACCTGAAAGGAATAGCTGCCCCACTTAAGATCTGACAGGACACCCCATTTGGCCAGAGGCCATTCATCACTGGGACAAAAGCAGATCTTGCTAAAATAGCACCCTATCATTGTCCAACCCTCTCCCGGGATAAAATTTGTTATGTAAATTAAATACACAGAAATCATAAGTTCTGTTTCAGAATACAAATTTTAAAAAGTGTTCAAAACTTTCAACTGTGTTTCAGAGTACTGTAACATAAAGTACAAATTAAAGTGGAGTAATTTGTCTAAATTTAAAATTTTATAAAGATTGTTTTCAAATTGTAAGGAGAGAAAGAGATATAAGATGGCTTTGATGGGAAATTAGCTATAAGGCTTGTGATAGAAAAAGGAAAGAGAGGAAGTTTGCATAACAAGATGGTTCGTGATAAAGAAAGGTCTAAGTGACAAGAGGGTCTAAATGAAAGGTAAATTTCAAAAAGTTTGTTTGTAGCCAGGAATGGTGGCGCATGCCTGTAATCCCAGCACTTTAAGAGGCTGAGACAGGAGAATTGTGGGTTCAAAGCCAGCCTCAGCAACGGCGAGGCGCTAAGCAACTCAGTGAGACCCTGTCTCTACATAAAACACAAAATAGGGCTGAGGATGTGGCTCAGTGGCTGAGTGCCCCTGAGTTCAATCTCCAGTACCAAAAAAAAAAAATTTGTGTTTGTGATTAAATTGGCTATAATTAGCACAAATTATTTGAAATGTAATGTACTGGTATAAAACAAAGCCTGAAACATTGTTCTGCTCTTGTCAAGATAATTTTCTTGTATTTGTCAGGTTTTATCACTTGGGGAAACTAAGTCTTAAAGAAATAAAGGTGTGCTCTTGTTTTAAAGTATTAAAAGATTACTTTGTAATTGATTAAACAAATAACTGTTACTGAGAGGACAAGACCTGCACCATTTTGCAATTCTGGGCTTTTGTCCCCAACCCAGTAGCCCCCGCCCAGTTCCTGAAACACCCTTAATGGCACACTGCTCTGGCACCAGTGAGTCGTTTCGTAGTCTGGGCCAACCAATCAGGAAATTAAGCATTGGGCCCACCATAGCCAAACCTATCAGCCTAAAGGCGAACTGACCTCATACTGACAACACTCACCCTTACCCAATCCTGTCCCCCTGTGCACATTTCCCCTTACCCAATCATGTAACGCCAAGGCATGTACTCCCCTGCTTGCGATTGTAACCCATAAAAATCCCTGCTCCCCTAGACTCGGGGCCGCACCTCCCTACCCGCTGCGTCAGTGAAGGTGTGTGTGGTCCCTGCTCGAGCTTGAAATAAAAGACCCCTTTTGTAATTGCATTGGGTTCGGACTCCTGGTGGTCTCTGGTGGTCTCATGAGTCTGGGCATTACATTTGGGGGCTCATCCGGGATCCCCCAGACCCCCAGGACCCCCTGAACCTGAAGGGTCAAACACCAGCCGGTAAGAATTCTGTGTCTGTACTGTGTATGTGTATGTGTTTCTGATTGGTGTGTCCCAGGAGACATATCTGCCGACCTAAGACGTGTCTAGGCAGACGCGCTGGAGGGCACAGGTCGGGGGGTTCTGGAAGACGTTCCAGACCCTGCGGGTGAGGACGGAGCGCCTCACACTCTGCTTCTGTGGGAGAGGACGGCCATCGCGGTAGTTGCGCCTCCGGCCCTGTCTCCCACAGACCTTTTTCGGGGTTACTTCCGAACAGCATTCAGTGAGTGTCTGTGTCTGGCCAGCCTTGTGATTTCTGTCTTTCTGTTTGTCTTTTTGTGTGTCTACCTGACTGAAGTGGGACAAATGCAAACTGAGTCTTATTTTAGATCATTGTAAGGACATTAGGAAAAGAGCTAAAGGGCTAGAACTTGAAGTCAGACTTGAAGTCAACTTCATCTTTTGCAGCAATGAAGCAGCAAAATGTAACAAGTGTTTTTTACCCAGCTACAACTCGCCCTGCAGTGACCCCTCCCCTCGCTCTTGGCTCTGGCCAAGTGCAGCGCCATCTTCCCAGGAGGCGGCACCGCCACAGCCCCAGCGCCCAAGGGCAGAGACGAGGCGGTGCGCGGAGCCTGCCCGCCCTGGGTTCCCTGCATCTCTCATTCGCGTCCGCGCCACTCAGATGGGCTAGCGTGGCTGCCACAGACCAAGAGACTTAAAGCCGAAAGGCCACGAGCTCTCTCTCGCAGGCAGCTCGGTGTCTGTGAGCTACCACGCCAACCACCCTGCATTTTTTATTTTACCGGCTGTGTCATTTTTTTTCTAAGACTCTTGCTTTTCTTAAGTTCTATGTTTTTTGAGCTCATGACCTTAATCCTTCACATCTGGGATAATGTTTTCTGATCAGTCCTATTTTTATTCAACAATGGAGTTTTTTTAAACATCTAACATTGCAATGGAAATCCACCTGCAGGTCTTTACTATTGTGTTGCACGTCTATGTGTGTGTGTACCGTGTACATGGTATCAAAATTGGCACAGATAATGAGCGCTCATGAATTAAAACCTAAAAAAAATGGATCCAAATACCTTTGATTCATGTGATTCAAAAGTTTGATTTAAATTGGATAAACAAATGAAATTAATGAGGTCTTTAAAATCACTACCTCACGGTTGAACGATGAAAGGTGTTGTTCTCTATAAAATGTTTAAAATGTAATTAATTATCATTCCTTCTAGGATTTCCTTCAGCAGAAAATGATGATTTAAAATGTTAACTAAACCTGGTTTTTATGGATAGCCTAAGTTAAAAGTAAATAGATCAAACCTAACATAAATGGGACAAACATTATAAATGTGGGTTTCATAAAGTTGTTGCTCAATGAAGGATTTAAAATTGCTTTGTCATCACTAAAACAAAATTACTTAATTTAAAGCCCAACAAGTATACTTCTATATACTTAAACATTGTGTTTTCATAAATGATAAATGAATGTAATTCTCTAACCCAGCCTAATTCTATTTTAAGATTGAAAGCCAGTTCGACAAGAGGTCATAATGGTGTATTTTTTGTTTTGCTTGCTTGGACCATGTTTGGCTTTGATTAGATAATTTAAATCTAAGTGGCGCCCTCATGCTGGAACCTGAGTTTGCTCCCTATCCAGGATGTTGAGCCATGTAAATCGTTGACTTGCTACCTGCCTCTGTATTGCTACTGCCAGAACCTTGTTAGTTGTAAGCCTACCTTTATGATTCTCTGTGTTGCAGACTTCCCTGCTCCTGGACGGAGCTGCTGCCCTTGCTGCTTAAAGGGGACAGCCACTGTATGGCTGATTTATGTACACGGTGTAGGCTTGCTTAATTTGATTAAAAATTGGAGTCAATTATCCTTTCTTTGTATTCTGGGTTCTATACATGAAGGCCTGAAGGTTTCTACTGTTTCATTTAAAGTACTATAAATAACAAAGTCTTTCTTATCATTGAAATGGAGTAATCTGCCTAAATTCAGAAATTTACAAGGATTGTTTTGGGATGTGAACAGAAGGATTCTAGATATGGTACATAATGGAAGGAAAAAGGAAGTGTTTCTGGGTAAGAGAGTCTTCATATGGTAAAAGAAACAAGAGGGTTTAAAGTAAATGTTAAGGAAAGTTTAGAGTAAGTGATAAAAGGATCAAAATAATGAGAGTTTAAAATGAAGGGTATATTTCAAAGGTTTATTTTTATGGTTAACTTGACTATAATTAATACAAACTTACTTAATTTAAACTCTAATGTACTGATATAAAGCAAAATCCTGCAGAGATAGATGCAGGCTTCCCCTTAAGGTGCCCAAGTTGGGATTACAACATGGCAGAAGGTAAGGAGCAACTCCTGGTCTATCGCTGGGCTCTATTGGCAGGTCTCAAGGTGGCTGCATGCCGTCCTACTAATTTGGCTAAAGTTTATGACATTAGGCAGAAAAGAGACAGAATAAAAATTTGGCTAGAGTCCTCCTACCAGCCACATCAGAGCCAAATGAAAGAAAAAAGAAAAAAAAAAACTGAGACAAATTGCTGGAGGCGGAGAAGAAAGACCACAAGGGAACCACCATCTGGCATTAGGTAAGAACCAATGTGCCTATTGTAAGGAAGAGGGTCACTAGGCTAAGGACTGCCCCAAAAAGAGACACAAGACCAATGTAATGTTCACCAAGGAGGACGACTAGAGGGGATGAGGTTCGGAACCCCTCCCCAAGCCCAGGGTAACCCTAAAAGTGGAGGGGAGGCCCATAAACTTTCTGATTGACACTGGAGCCCAACAACCAGTCTTACTCCAGACTAATGGGCCAATGTCAGACCATAAATCTTGGGTCCAAGGGGCAACTAGGACTAAACAATACTCATGGACTACCCGAAGAACTGTTGATTTGGGGATGGGACGGGTAACCCATTCATTTATGGTGATTCCTGATTGCCCATATCCACCGCTCGGGAGAGACTTGCTCACAAAAATGCAGGCCCATATTTCTTTTGGGCCCAATGGGGCCCATTTGACTGATAATCAAAGAAGGCCTATACATGTCTTAGTTATGGACTTACAGGAAGAGTATAAATTATATGAAGGACCTAAGTCTCCAGATAACAATATAAAAGACTGGTTAAAAGAGTTCCCACTAGCCTGGGCTGAAACGGGCAGTATGGGAGAAGCCAAACATATACCCCCTATTTTAGTTGAACTCAAACCAAACGCCCAACCCATACAGGTCAAGCAGTACCTTATGTCCTGGGAGGCTACTCCACATATACACCACCTATTAGAATTGGGGATACTCTGAAAATGTCAATCAACCTGGAACACTCCATTGTTGCCAGTAAAGAAACCCAACTCCGATGATTACCCGCCAGTCCAAGATCTCCGTGAAGTTAACAATTGGGTAGTAGACATCCACCCAACAGTGCCTAATCGTTACACTCTGTTGAGTTCCCTCTCCCCAGAGCATCATTGGTATACAGTCCTAGATCTAAAAGATGCTTTCTTCAGCCTCCCGTTGGCACCCAAGAGCCAAGAGATATTTGCCTTTGAGTGGCACAACCCAGATGCAGGCACCAACGGACAGCTTACATGGACTAGATTGCCTCAGAGGTTCAAAAACTCTCCATCCCTTTTCAACAAGGCCTTACATGAAGATTTGGGTGAGCACCGGACAGGTCACCCTAACCTGACTCTCTTGCAGTATGTGGATGATCTCCTGATTTCAGCTCCCACACGGGAGGCCTACTTGGAGGGAACAAGGGACTTACTACAGGTACTTGGAGACAAGGGATACCGAGCCTCTGCCAAGAAGGCTCAAATTTGCAAAGCCGAGGTAACTTATTTGGATTACATACTCCAACAAGGACAAAGATGGCTGTCACAGGCCCGGAAAGAAACTGTCCTGTCCATACCGGAGCCAACCTCGCCATGCCAGGTAAGAGAGTTCCTGGGGTCCACGGGCTTTTGCCGGCTATGGGTTCCAGGATTTGCCGAGATGGCAAAACCACTATATGAGGTTACTAAAGAGACTGGACAGTTTCACTGGGCCGATGCCCAAGGACGAGCCTTTGAGCAGCTAAAGGCTGCTCTATTGACAGCACCAGCTCTGGGAACACCTGACATTACTAAACCACTCCACTTGTATGTGGATGAGCGGAAGGGAGTAGCCAAGGGAGTATTGACTCAAAAACTGGGGCCATGGCAAAGGCCGATAGCCTATTTACCAAAAAGATTGGACCCCGTGGCCTCAGGATGGCCCCCATACCTGCGCATTATCGTAGCCACAGCCATACTCATAAAGGACGCTGATACGCTCACCTTGGGGCAGAACTTGGCTATAACCACCCCTCATGCCATAGAAGCTGTTCTTAAACTGCCCCCGGACCGGTGGCTCAGCAACGCCAGAATGACTCGCTATCAGACTCGGTTACTAAACCCTGCAAGGACTGAGTTTCAAGCCCCCGCTGCTCTGAACCCGGCCACATTGCTTCCAGACCCAGACCTGGACAGGCCAAGTCATGACTGCCCTGAAATACTGGCCAGAGTACATAGTCTCAGGGCTGACTTAACGGATGTGCCCTTACAGAATGCAGATTGCACCTGGTACACTGATGGGGGCAGTTATATTAAGGACAATACCAGGAGGGTGGGGGAAGCAATGACCATGGAAACTGAGGTCGTTTGGGCTCAATCGCTGCCCCCTGCTACCTCAGCACAAAAGGCCAAGCTCATAGCCCTCACTGAAGCTCTGGAACGAGGAAAGGGACTGGCTGTTAATATATGTACTGACAGCCGTTATGCCTTGGCCACTGCACAGGTGCACGGAGCCATTTACCAGGAAAGAGGCCTGTAAACGGCAGAAGGGAAGCCAATTAAGAACAAACTAGAAATCCTAAACTTACTGAAAGCCTTATGGCTCCCCAAGAGATTGGCCATCATACACTGCCCAGGACATCAAAAAGGAGATTCAGCAATAAGTAGAGGTAACAACCTAGTGGACCAAACAGCAAGGGAAGTGGCCTTGGGAGAGCCAACCATGGCCATTGGCCTCCCGGACCGAGGAAATCCAACGTTGCCAGAGCAGCCTGAACACACACCTGAGGAGGAACAATGGGCCAGGAATCTCCCCATGTCACAAATTAAAGGATGGTGGTGCTCGCCAGATGGTAAGATAATACTTCCAGGTAAATGGCAGAGGACATACTCCAGAAAACCCATCAGACCACCCACATGGGGACTAGAGGAATGATAGACGTGGTGCGGCGGGCTGATGTAAAAATCAAGGGTGTCCGTGCTCAGATAGACCAGATTGTGACTAATTGCAAGGCTTGCCAGCTCACTAATGCAGTCCCCAATGCCAGACGCCCGGGGACTCAACTAAAAGGTAAGCGGCCTGGGCCCTGTTGGGAGGTGGATTTTACAGAAGTCAAGCCTGGAAAATTTGGATACTGCTACTTGCTGGTTTTTGTTGACATTTTCTCGGGATGGACTGAGGCGTTTCTGACCAAAACAGAAACCACAAAGATAGTTGCAAAGAAGCTATTAGAAGATATTCTTCCCAGGTATGGATTTCCCCAAATGATTGGGTCTGACAATGGACCAGCCTTTATTTCTAAGGTAAGTCAGGATATGGAGACCTTTCCGGGGGTAAATTGGAAATTACATTGTGTTTATAAACCCGAGAGTTCAGGACAGGTAGAAAGAATGAATCGGACCTAAAAGAGACCTTAACTAAATTGACCTTAGAGACCGGCGGAGACTGGGTGTCCCTCCTCCCCTTTGCCCTATATAGGGTAAGGAACTCACCTTACCAGATGGGTCTAAATTATGTTTGGCACTACTGCCCCCATTATCCCTAAACTACAGGAACAAGTCCTAGGTGAATTCTCAGATGCTGACTTACTATTTAAACTGCAGGGGACTCAGTGGGCCCACCAGCACGGATGGCCCAAGTTGCATGCCTTGTATGAGGCTGGACCTCCTCCTGAACCCCACCACTTCCACCAGGGAGACGGGGTTTATGTCAAGCGTCACTGACAAGGGACTCTCAAAGCTCGCTGGACAACTCCAACCACACTCAAGATCGACGGAATAGCAGCTTGGATTCATTACACCCACACCAAACCTGCGGATCCTTTTGCCACCAAAAACGATGGGGCCTTTACTAATCCTATTATTAATCCTCACCTTTGGACCCTGCATCCTCAATCGGCTAATGTCCTATATAAAAGAAAGAGTAGGAGTAATTCAGTTGATGGTTACAAGAACATCCATTACAGACTCTGTCATCTGAGTCTGAAAACCAAGATTGGTTTTAGTTACTACTAGAGGGGGGAATGAGAGGAAAAGACCTGTGCCATTTTGCAATTCTGGGCCTTTGTCCCCAACCCAGCAGCCCCCGCCCAGTTCCTGAAACACCCTTAACGGCACACTGCTCTGGCACCAGTGAGTCATTTCGCAGTCTGGGCCAACCAATCAGGAAATTAAGCATTGGGCCCACCATAGTCAAACCTATCAGCCTAAAGGCCAACTGACCTCATACTGACCACACTCACCCTTACCCAATCCTGTAGTGACAAGACCACTGTCCCCCTGTGCGCATTTCCCCTTACCCAATCATGTAACGCCAAGGCATGTACTCCCCTGCTTGCGATTGTAACCCATAAAAATCCCTGCTCCCCTAGACTCGGTGCCGCACCTCCCTACCTGCTGCGTCGGTGAAGATGTGTGCGGTCCCTGCTCGAGCTTGAAATAAAAGACCCCTTTTGTAATTGCATTGGGATCGGACTCCTGGTGGTCCCTGGTGGTCTCGTGAGTCTGGGTCTTACATTACAACTTGTCACAAAATATATGTGACTAGGTATATGTATGCATCTGAGAACTATATCTGCCTGAGCCTTGTCTAAGTGTTATATAAAAGTTTAAAGATCTGTCTTACATCTGTTTGCTTTGACTAAGTCAATTTCTGATAATCAACACAATTTCCTAAATGTATAAACGATTTAAGGCTATCCTTTGATTTTCGTTAACCCATACAGACCTGTGATTATTGCTACCATACACTCTGAATTCTAAATTATACTTCGAAAGTTAAACTTAGTTAAATGTAAAGTTTAGAACACTTCGCCATGTTGGTGTTCTCCAAACTAAAATTGTAACAAAAGTTTCAAATTCATATAAAAATAACAAATTTGGTTAATATTTATTCATGTCATTTCATGTTTTATAACTGGATAAAGTATTCTGTTGTCAACAAGCTTCATATAAATTTTGTGTTACTCTTCACACTAAAATTGGAACTCAAATGCATATTAAAAGATAATAAGGAGATCTTGATTGATTTAAAGGTGACATAGTAAAACATGGAAACATTCTGCCACTTTTTCCACAAAAAGGAAGTTAAAAGGTCTCTTGGTCTTTCTTTGATTCATGTTTCAGATGTAATGTTGTATTGTGTTATTTGTGAAGAGCCCCACTTTATGTGAGATAAGACTCTGCCTCCCACCTTACTCCATGTGAAAATGACTCCCAAATAGGCTAGACTTCAGCTCAGTTAGAGTTGTGTTCAAAAGATGGATTTTTGTTATAAAAATTACCGTGATCTCAATTAGGAGATATAATGTATAACTAAATAAAGGTTCAAGACCACAGAAGTCATTTTTCTTGGTTCATAGCTATTACACAAACTAAACATGTTTTTGCTGTTAATTTCATTTTGTATTTTCCTTGCAAACTTTATAACTGTTGCCTGTTAGTGTTCTGCAGAGGCGCTGCTTCTGGAAAAAACAGCCTGGTTAATTTGAGATAGTAAGCCATTACCTACAGGACAGATAGTATATAATGCTGACTTCCAATACAAACCCCAATTAAATAAAAGGGATAACTGTAAAATTATAGACATTAAAGTTATAACTTACTACTCCCTCTTTAAGACTGGTGAAACTGGCTTGCTGGAGGTTTAAAACCAAAAACTTGGAGACCAAAGTCAAGGAAGTAAAAGGGCCAAGGAAAAACTAAGCCAGTATTTTGGCTGTTGCCCTCTAAGGTTGGCTGGAACTCAGGAAATAATGGGACTTCTCTAGACCCTGCTACTCGGTAAGTCACCTGATCGGGGAGATGGAGAGGAGACCCCAGAGAGCAGGAAGCCAAGCATTGAACATTTTGCAAAGAGGAGGGTCACTGGAGGCAGAATGTCCCTGATGCTTCCAAGAAAAGCCACATATGGTCAGCGAGACCTTCACCCATCCTAGCGCAGATGGCCCTAGCAGAGTTAAGAGGCTTCTCACAAGTCCCCAAGAGTGATCCCTGACAAATCTCAGCTGACTCTTAAGAATAGATAAGAACAGGGCTGGGATTGTAGCTCAGCGGTAGAGCGCTTGCCTTGCATGCGTGAGGCCCTGGGTTGGATCCTCAGCACCACATACAAAGCAATAAAAAAAATAAAGACATTGTGTCCATCTACAACTAAAAAAAAATTTAAAAAAAGAATAGATAAGAACAAGGTCAGTTTTAACCAACTTGGTCTTAAACACTTGGCAGAAGAGCATAGCCTGAGCGCAGACGTACACAGACATTTAAAAGAAAAACAATATTTTTTTTTAAATAAAACTTAAGGGCTGGGATTGTGGCTCAGTGGTAAGAGCACTTGCCTCGCATGTGGAAGGCACTGGGTTCGATCCTCAGCACCATAAATAAATAAATAAATGTCAATCAACAACTAAAAATTTTTTTTAAATAAATAAAACTTAAGGTGTACGCTGTGTTGGCCCTACCGAAAGTAAGTAAAGCTAAAGACTATAAAAAAGGGTTCTTGGGCTAGGGTTGTGGCTCAGTGGCAGAGTGCTTGCCTAGCACGTGTGAGGCACTGGGTTCGATCCTTGGCACCACATAAAAATAAACAAATAAAATAAAGGCATGCCGTCCATACACAACTACCCAAAACAAAATTTTTTAAAGAAAAAGGTTCTAATAATAATGATCCTCAAGACTCAGTATCTGCCCCTAAGCCAAAACCAAGGTGTTCATTGATGGATGAATGGATAAAGAAAACGCGGTGCATGTACAGAATGGAGTTTTATTCGGTCTTCAAGGAAAATGAAATCATGTCATTTTCAGGAAAATGGATGGAATTTGAGAACGTTATGTTAAGCAAAATCAGCCAAATACAGAAATTCTGTCAAGGGTCCTCGTTTTCTCTCAGATGTGAAAGCCAGAGAGGAAAAAGGAAAAGACACCTGGGGGTGACCTCATGGAAATGGAAGGAAAACCAATGGAAAGGGACCAGCCGAGGTTAGAGAGGAGGGAGGGGCTGACATGGACCGAGTCAGGGTTACCTCATATGCCCCTGTGGATGGGTAACAGGGGACCCCATGCACATTCACCAGGAAGAACACAGAGAAACAAAGAAAAAAAGATCCTCTATGGGGGGACAATCCAAAAGTGGATGCTCCAATAAGGAGGAGCTTTTACTTTAAAAAATATGTCATGCCTAGGGTAAAGGGTTTGATTTTAATTTCTGAGGTTAGGGCAGAAATTCCAAGATAGCGTATGACATTAGCTGTTGTGCTGGCCTCTGTGACTAGTTCTTACATATTACATATCAACACATCACAATTCACTCAATAAGTTTTTACTGTGTATGTTTTTTTAAAAGGATGGAGTGGATGGCGCTCACTGGTAGACTTCTCACCTAGCACGCTGCAGGCCCTTGGTGGATCCCAGCACCCAAAAAAGAAGGATGATGGCCAGGGGATTCTAAGGAACTCTGGTAGGAGAGCCTGCAGACAATCCCCAGTACCAAAAAACAAAAAAGTTTGCAGGCATCTCGGCTCATTATGCAAGGTTTTTCTTTGATACAGAGAAACTAAGCTAAAAAGAAGGATGTGCATTGCCGGGCTCAGTGGTGCACGCCTGTCATCCCAGCACTTTGGGAGGCTGAGACAGGAGGATTGCGAGTTCAAAGCCAGCCTCAGCTAAGCAACTCCATGAGACCCTGTCTCTACATAAAACATAAAATAGGGCTGGGGATGTGGCTCAGCGTTCAAGTGCCCCTGAGTTCAATCCCCAGTACCAAAAAAAAAAGGGGGTGTGCGTGAAAGGCGCCAAGCGTCTGCAGTGAGACTGTTGAACGAGAGTTGGACTGAGCCCAGCCTGTCCTTGGGAGGGGCTGTCCTTGACCCGCCAGTGTGGGCCAAGGCTGGGGGTCTGGGAGGAGGAAGGAGACTTAAACAGGATTCGGCTGACCATGTTCTGCTCTGATGGACCAGTGGGACTGGCAGTTGGCTACCCTCTATGAGGCAGATAGTCAAGGGGAGCCGGTCCACCTGAGTCTCATCTCAGTCACATAGGGAAAGGTGAGGCAATCCCTGTTTTCCAGAACACAAAGCACAGGGGGGTTTCTTCAGGTCAGTATTGCCAACTCAGTGCAGTACACAAAAAGTCTCCAAGGACCTGTGAACAGATCTGGGGAATAAAACGAAGAATGCATTACCTATTTTTTACCTACAAATTGTGCTCCCCGTAGCATTGCCTGGTATTTTTTTCATTCTGAGGTCAGATAGAAGAAATGAGAAACAGATAGGAAAGAGACAGACAGGAAGGGGAGCAAATGCAGTTTTCTTATGGGGGGCGGTGGTGCCAGGGATTGAACCCAGGGGCACTCCATCACTGAGCCACATCCCCAGCCCTATTTTGTATTTTATTTAGGGACAGGGTCTCACTGAGTTGCTTAGCACCTCGCCATTGCTGAGGCTGGCTTTGAACCCATGATCCTCCTGATTCAGCCTCCCAAAGTGCTGGGATTACAGGCGTGCCCAATAGGAATTTTAATCTGAGTAACTACATGCCATGACTTCTCAAACCTCTCTCTCTTTCTCAGACTTGTCACTCCCAAATTTCTAAGAAATCTATAAATCTTAGAGTTACTGTAAATTTCCCCACTTATGAAAATTACATTGTGTACTGTTAATTAGCCCACCAAAAATAAGTTAAGAGCAATTTAAGATTTTAAGAAATCCATAATTTAGGGGACTTTCCTATGTCGTCTACCAGACCAAATCATGGAAACCACATCAGTCAAAGAATCCTGAAAATGACTGATATCAGCCTCCCATGCCTTCCAGGCCCACCCCTCACCAAGTTTCCTTTAGAAGAAGAACCTAGAAGTGCTGAAAGTGTCACTGTGGAGACGGCCCGCATTGTCCCTCAAATGGGATCTCCTGCTCTCCTAAACCAATCTCTGTGCCTCTACTGACCTGAGCTGAAATTCTCCCTGACCTAGGTCAAGGACCCTTCTTGTCCTGAAACAGGTTTCCCCGGTCTCTAGGAACCGCTCAGGACCCTCATCTAGTGACGTCTCTTCCCCAGTGACAACTCTGCAAATGCTCAATGAAAACTTATGTGCTGCTCAGTCTCTTCTGGGAACATGACATGAACACACTGTTTCCCGTCTTTACCATGTCCATCAGGTCTGCTGGGAAAGAAAGCACTCATTCACAGGGCTGGGCAGAAGAAGCTACTCAGCCACGCAGATAGGCAATGGCATCCAGGACCCACCACAGCCCAGAAGGCCCAGGGGAGGAAGCAATTCCCAAAACCTAGAGAGAGTAGCCTCAACTACCACAGGGGGCCACTGGAGAGGACTCAAACACAATTTTCAAAGGTTAACACACTGGGGATTGCGCTAATGGAAACTGAACCTACTCCAACAACTATATCTAATGCCTCAATTAATGAGGGAACCAGAGAGGAAACACAGTGCTCCCAGAGCAGATATTACACAGCCCGTTGAAAATATTCTGAAACCAATCGACTAGTACAGACAAAATGACTAATGCTTTATGCAAATGTCTACAGCTGCACTATTCATAGTAGCCAAAGGTGAGAAAAAACCAAATGTCCATAAGTGACAGACACGTGATAGGTGAAATATACACACAAAGGAATATCATCCAGCCATAAAAAGCAAGGAAAAAAGCTGGATGTGGTGGCGCACACCTGTAATCCCAGCGGCTTGGGAGGCTGAGGCAGGAGGATCTCAAGTAAGACCTTGTCTCTAATAAAATATAAAAAATGGCTGGGGATGTGACTCAGTAGTTAAGCACCCCTGGGTTCAATTCCCAGAACCCAAAGAAAAAAGAAAAAAAAGCAAGGGAAAAATATTTGCGGTGGTGGGGTGGAACCCCAGGCCTCACGCATGCTAAGCAAGCACTCCACCTCTGAGCTACAGCCCCGCCCAGCCCAAGCAAGGACATTCAGACACACACTGCCACATACACGAACATTGAGGACGATGTGTGCAAAAAGGCAGGTAACAAAAGGCCATTTGGTGTGTGACACCATTGGTACAAAATGTCCAGAACAGACACATCTATAAGACATAAAGTAGATCTGTGGTTACCAGGAGCTGGGGAAGAAAACGGGGAGTGACTGACTGTAAGAACAAGGCGTAGCCAGGCACAGTGGCGCACGCTTGTAATCCCAGGTTGAGACAGGAGAGGTTGAGACAGGAGAATCGCAAGTTCAAAGCCAGCCTCAGCAACAGTGAGGCACTAAGCAACTCAGTGAGACCCTGTCTCTACATAAAACACAAAATAGGGCTGGGGGTGTGGCTTAGTGGTGGAGTATCCCTGAATTCATTCCCCAGTGCCAAAAAATAAAAATAAAAAAGAACAAGGAGTGGTGTGTGAGGAAACCCTTCCGTGATTACCCACAGAGATGGCTGCCCAGCTCTCTGAATACGAGGAGACACTGCACTGTATTTTTTAAATGGTATGCAAATTGGAACTACACCTCAGTCAGACAGACAGAGGAAGGGCCAGGCACAGGGGTGCACGCACATCATCCCAGCTACTCAGGAGCCTGAAGCACAAGGATTACAAAGTTGAGGCGAGCCTGGGCAGCTTAGCCACACTTTGTCACAACATTTAAGAAGGGATGGCATTGCTGGAGCATGGCTCAGGGGTAGAGCTCCTGCTCAACATGTACAAGGCCCTGAGTTTCAGCCCCAGCACCCACAGACCCAAGTGCATTTTCCTCTTATCTGTTGTTATGGGAAAAGTCAAACCTAAGGGCACAGAAATCAGGCTGTGGCTGCTAACAGCTGTGGAGAGACTGTGCACTACCCGAGGGGACTGTGCTGGGTGGTGGAAATGCTCCAAGTCTTGATGGAGCTGATGGTCACAGTATGGTGAGCATTTATACACAGATGATGGCGGGGACCAGAGAGGACATTGGGAGCAGTGGACATTCTCTGTATGACACTCAGTGGTGGAGACGTATCACTGCAAGTTTGTCAAAACCCACAGACGCACAACACAAGAGTGAGTCCCAGTGAGACTACAAGCTGATGATGTGCCCGTGGAGGTGTGTAAATCGTAAGGGAGGTACCAGTTCACAGTGGCAACTAGGGACATGCAGGGCACAGATGCAAACTTCCTATACTTTTTCCATTTCTCTACGTTCCTAATATTTCTTTTTTTTTTTTTTTTTTTTTTTTTTGGTACTGGGGATTGAACTCAGGGGCACTCAACCACTGAGCCACATCCTCAGCCCTATTTTGTGTTTTATGTAGAGGCAGGGTCTCACTGAGTTGCTCAGCACCTCGCCATTGCTGAGGCTGGCTTTGAACTCGCGATTCTCCTGTCTCAGCCTCCCTAAGTGCTGGGATTACAGGCTTGAGCCACCGCGCCCGGCTCCTAATATTTCTCTTTAAAAAGAAGTCTGTTTTTTAAAAAATCAATTGTACTGTGGACAAATCATGCCTCAGTTAATGACCTCTCTTCAAAATCACATTCACACAGCCATCCACTGACAAATCCAGCCATGGTGATAACACCCAGCCACCTGCAGACCACAGCAGCCGTCCTCTGACAGAGCACAGTCACTCGCTGGCAAATCCAAGCCATCTGATGGCAACACCCAATAATCCCCTGAAAATCCCAGCCATTACCGCACAAACGCAGCTATCCGCCGGCAACACTCAACCATCCGTGAGCAAGTCCTATCCGAACTGGCAAGTCTGTCATCGGGTGCCAAGACCCAGCCATCTGGGCGCGAGTCCCCCACCGTTGGCGCGCATGTGCGCCACAATCCGCGTGCAAGCCCGGCGGGGTGGCGCAAGCCTGTCATCCCAGCACTTTGGGAGGCTGAGACAGGAGGATCTCGAGTTCAAAGCCAGCCTCAGCAACGGCGAGGCGCTAAGCGACTCAGTGAGACCCAAGGATGTGGCTCAGGGGTCGAGGGCCCCTGAGTTCAATCTCTGGTATCAAAAAAAAAAAAAAATCCGCGCGCATAAGCCCCAAGATCCGGGCGCACGTGCCCACGATCCCAGTGCAAGTGCGCCACCATCCGTTGGCAAGTTCCAACCATCTGTTGGCAACACCCAGAGATCCGCAGAAAATCCTAGCCATCTAAGGGCAAATCCCAGCCATTCACTTGCAAATCATAGCACCCGCTGGGAACACCCCCTGGCGAGTCCCATTCATTCGCTGGAAAATCCCAGGCATCCTTTAACAAATCCGCACCATCCACTGACATGTCCATCATCAGCTGGCAAATCCCAGTCATCAGCTGTAGAAATTTAGCCATCCTCAGAGGATATTCAGCTATCCGCCAATGACACCCAGCCATCCTCTGACCACAACTGGACATCCGCTGAGGACACAGCCATCAACATGCTTCATTCCCAACGTTTAGGGAAATTCCCTAAAAGAGCTTTACTGAGATATCCTTCAGGTGTCCCACAATTCACTCACTGAAACTTTACAATCCCATAGTTGGAGTATGCGCTTTCCAAGTCCTATGGCACACACCTGTACTCAGGAGAAGGAGCCAGGAGGAACCCAAGTCAAAGGCAAGTGTCTGCAGTTTAGCAAGACTGTCCTAATAATTTCTTCTTTCTTTCTTCCTCCTCTCCCCTCCTCCCCCTTCCTTTCTCCTTCCTTCCTTCCTTCCTTCCTTCCTTCCTTCCTTCCTTCCTTCCATACTGGGTATTGAATCCAGAGGAACTCTACTACCAAGCCACATCCCCAGCCCTTTTTATTTTTTATTTTAAGACAGCCCTTGCTAATTTGCCCAGGCTGGCCTTGAACTTGCAATCTTTCCACCTCAGCCTCCCGAGTTACTGTGATTATGGGTTGTGTGACCACACCTGACTCAAAATAAAATTTAAAATAGGGTTGGGACTACAGATCAGTAGTCGATGGCTTGCATAATGTGCACAAGGTTCAGGGTTCAATCTCTAGCACAATGATAAAAAAAAAAAAAGAAAAGACATTTAAAAAAAAACAGTAGTTTGTAGTGTAATCACAGAGTTGGGCAAACGTCACCACAACCAAGGTGAAGACATTGGCAGCTCATAAGAAAGAACATCACAACAATCTGTAGCAGTCCCCTACTTCTCCTCCTGGCCCCTCTGATCCTCTCCCTCACCTCCCCACCTGCCCCCAGCCATCTCTCCACTTCCCATCAGGCCTCACCTCCCCCACCATCCAACAGCACACAAGACCACCAAGCTAGGGACTAGTCCTTCAACAGACAGGCCTTTGAGGGACATTTAAGTTCCCAAATATAGTAGACTCTGATCTGGCTGTAATTATAAATCCTATAACCAGCATCTCCCCAACCCCACCCACCATCCAAGTCTCTGGGGATCACCAACCTACCTTCTGTTTGCAGGAGGTCAACTTGTTTACTTTGAATATAAGCATAAGATTATGCAGTAGTACTAAAAGAAGTTACTAAAACCGAAAGAAAGATATGCTAATTAATACGATGAAAACATCTATGGCTCAGGACATAATTCAGGGATGGAGTACTTGCCTAGCAGGCACAAGACCCTGGGCTCCATCCCCAAGCCCAAATACACACATCTGAAAGGTAAAAGTAGGTATGAAGAATTCTTTAACACTGCAATTATGACACATAAACCACTTATATCTTTAGTATGGTGATTGGAAGTCAAAACCATTAAAAATAATGATAACTACAATAATTAAACTTATATAGCCAAAAGCTGTGCCGCACACCTGTAATCCCAGTGGCTCAAGAGGCTGAGGCAGAAGGATCACAAGTTCAAGGCCAGCCTCAGCAACTTAGTGAGGTCCTAAGCACACTAGTGAGACCCTGTCCCAAAATAAAAAATAAAAACATCTGGGAATGTAGCTCAGTGGTTGAGTGTCCCTGGGTTCAATCCCTAGTTATTTTTTTTTTTTTTTTTTTTTTTTTTTTTTT
>PVHX01023803.1:0-25112 GCA_004024805.1 Geosciurus inauris
CAGCCAGAGGAATGAGAAGTTGTGCTCCATCTGTGTACAATGTGTCCAAATGCATTCTACTGTCATGTATAACTAATTGGAACAAATTAAAAAATAAAAAAAATTTAAATTTTAAAAAAGTCCAACACTAAACATGCTACAGCCTGTAGTTATATTTCAGTGATATATGTGCTAAGACAATGCAATAATCAGCAGTCTAAAAATACACATAGATGCACATCATTCACTATCACTGAATAGGAACAAGATTCTGGGTAGTGATGTTACATGATGGCTTATTCAGAACATGGTGGTCTGTGTATAGCAAACATAGGGTCTGGTTTTCATTTTAAATTTTTTAATACATTTGCCATCTGAGTTTTGTTTTGGTTTTGTTGTTGCTGTTGATTTGTTTTTGTTTTTGTTTTTTGACACTGGGGATTGAACCCAGGGTCACTTTTATTCCCAGCCCTTTCTGTTCTATTTTGAGATAAGTTCTTACTAACTTG
Organism: Geosciurus inauris; assembly: GCA_004024805.1. NCBI lineage: Eukaryota > Metazoa > Chordata > Mammalia > Rodentia > Sciuridae > Geosciurus > Geosciurus inauris. The sequence goes on from PVHX01023803.1 coordinate 489, forward strand.
CTTAGGGCCTCACTAAGTTTCTGAGACTGGCTTTGAACTTGCAATCCTCCTACCTCAGCCTCCAGAGTTGCTGGGATCACAGGCATGCACCACCATGCTTGGCTGGTTATTATTTTCTACAAAACAACATTTTTAACTTACATCATCTCTCTGGGACAAGACATGAGCTCAGAGAAGTGTGGCTGGCAGAGCTGTCGTCAGTGAGAAGAGGAGAAGGGCAGCCCAGCTGCTGTGGTGCCTGGGACCAAGCCTATGTGAACACTGGTGGCCCCGCTGACAGAGCCACGGGCTTCTTGAACTCGGATCTCATCTCTGTCACTTTTAACCACATGACTTTGGACCTTAGTTTCCACATCTCAAAATGGGAATGATGACCTCGTAGTGTTGTTTTGATTATTAAATAAGAAAATGTGTGTGAAGTCCAAATAAATGTTAGTGCCTGTCCCTCTTGGTCATGATATTTTTGATGGGAAAATGCAAGGGTGATTGTGGGGCAAAAGAACAGTCTGTTTGAAGTCAAGGCTCTTGGGGAATATTGGAGCCTCTAGCTGCCCCTTTCTGCATTCTCCTTTCTCTGCTCATAATCCCTCTCCACAATTATGAGAGCTTGATTTCTCTAACCGCATAATTTCAGACTGTATCTCACCTCTCTGCATTCTCTGCTTATTAAGGAGTACTCTGTTGCAACTGTCAATCATCTTAAAACAGGCCCAGCATGTGCCATCTGGGCTACAAACCATACAAACAACTCCCATACAAACAGCTCACGAAACTGTGAGCACATCCAATCATTCCAACCACATTCTCACGATATCTTCCTAAATGCTCTGGCTGTGCCGCTGGAATTTGCAGCTCTGAAGGACAAGCCCAAAACCCCGCTTTAGAAAACTGTGCACCGCTAGGGGTGCACAAAATGAGATCTACGGATGCTGAACCCTTGCACTTTAAAATCCTCAACAGCTGGCTGAAGGAAGCACACGCAGAAGTAATTTGCATTTAGCTCCCAAATAAGCTTTATAATCAAAAGTAATTTGGTTGAAGTATATTGAAGTACCTTGCATTTACAGCGGGCGGGGCTGATGTGTTCATAGGCCTATGCTGCATGAACCGCTCATATGCCATGGTTCCAAGAAATTCCAAGTTCAACGAGTGCTTTTCATTTTCTTGATGCTCTGGCAGCTGCTTGTCTTATTTATTTTTTTATTTAGTTTTAAACAGCAGGATGCATTTCAAGTCATAGTACACATATCCATAATGGAGGTGGGGATGGGGAGCTGCTTGTTTTTATTTGCAAGATGCTGAGAGCTGGAGGATTCGCTGTCTCCAATAGCTGGCTCATGGGTTAGAAAGGGTTTTTTCATTTGGGGTTTTTTCTGTTTTGTTTTGTTTTGTTTTGTTTTGTTTGGCTATTAGGACTGCAAAGGTCGCCATTTATCAATAAGAATGCAGTCTTGCCATGATGTCATCATCTGTCAGTGTCATGAAGACCTCACCTAGGATGTCACTCAAGAAGCCACATGAATATTTCCTCAGCCTTTACTGCTCAGCCTGCCTGTGGTTCATCCACCACAGAGAAGCCCACAGAGGAGACTACGCAGGGAGGAGGGAGTGGCTGACAGCGTCAGAGGCTGCTGGGAGGCCCAGAAGGGTGAGGGCCACTGAAGGCCATCACTCACCAACACATGCTCATCAGGCACAGGAGTGAAACATCTTCCTTTACTGTACCTTCCTGCACTCTCAGTGTGGGGCCTGACTGGGAACAGAGCCCTGACACAGGATGCCAAAGATCCCAACCACGGAGTGATCGCCACCAAGTCAAATACTGCCAGACTCTTTTTTTCAATTATATTTGTTCTGTCTAGGTATACATGACAGTGGAGTGCATTTGACCTATTATACACACATGGAACATAACTTCCCATTCTTGTGGTTGTACATGAGATGGAGTTTCCCTGGTCGTGTGTTCACGTATGAACATAGGAAAGTTCTGTCCCATTCATTCCACTGTCTTTCCCGTTCCCACCCCTCCCTTCCCTTCACTGCCCTTTGTCTGATCCAATGAGCATCTATTCTTCCCTCCCCCCCTATTGTGTGTTAGCATCAGCATATCAGAGGGAACATTTGGCCTTTGGTTTTGGGGGACTGGGTTATTTCACTTATCATGACAGTCTCCAGTTCCATTCATTTACTGGCAAATGCCATAATTTCATTCTTCTTTATGAAATACTGACAGACTCTCAATCTGGCTTTCTCCAGGAGCCCAGGGAGTAGCTGGATGGGGTGGTGCTCCATATGCAGGCCCCTAGACTGGCTTCATAAGGCTGGGAGACATCTTTAAAAACATACATCAGAATCCCAGTCCCAGAAGACTCTAAATCAGTAGGTCAAAAGGGTCTGGGCAACCAATTAGATAAAAATCCCAAGTTTGAGTCAAGCATAGTGGTACATGCCTATAATCTCAGCGGCTTGGGAGGCTGAGGCAGGAGGATCATGTTCAAAGCCAGCCTCAGTAAAAGTGAGGTGCTAATTAACTCAGTGAGACCTTGTCTCTAAATAAAACACAAAATAGGGCTGGGGATGTGGCTCAGTGGTCAAGTGCCCCTGAGTTCAATCCTCAGTACCAAAAAAAAAAAAAAAAGTCCCAAGGTTATTCTGATGCAATGGCAGAAAGGTCAGGCCCAGAGGCCTGGGCTCAGCTCCCATTCTTCCAAGTGTAAGCACTTTCCTGTGCGTGGATCACTGTTGCTGAGCCTCTGCTTCCCTCCCTGTGAGATGAGGAGTAGGAGCAGCTGCCCTTGATGGCTGAGTGGGCCTGCATGGACCCTGTTTGTGAACATGCATAGCAATAAGTCCACCCCCACTGCAGATGCAAGATCCTTCAATATACTTCATGCCAAATTACTTTAATTAAAACACTTCATTTCCTGATCTTTGTCCGCTCCGGTCCTGCCTCACCTACCTATTTACAGGCTCCTTCTCTTCCCACCATGGCACGTGGGGCTCACCAAGATCAGCCTCGGATCCGTCTCTCATCATTCCAAACGTTCTTCACATCAACATGGAACAACATGCTGGCGATTCCACTTATAAATCTCAAACCTGGACCTCACCTCTGAGCCCAAGACTCAGACCCTACCTTTATGCTCAGCATGCCCAGGAAGGTGACCAGAGTCTCAGGTGGCTTGTGCGTAGTACCTGCGCCAACCCCTCCAACGTGGAGCTCCTGACTTTCTCCCTTAACCCCATCCTTGTCTCAGGTGCCCCACCCTCACGAATGGCAGGAACAACTGTCCACACAATGTAGAAGACAGCCGCCTAGGACTGCTCCACCACGACTGTCCCCCCATGTTCAGCCCAGCTCTAGCCTATCACCATCAATTTTACCTCCTAAGTGTCTCTCCAGGTGCACAAGGACCATGGTGGACACCCTTGGCCAAGCTCTAATCTGCTCATTCTTGCAACGGCCTCTGAAGTCTCTACCTGGCCCACCAAAGCTTCTTAATATCTGATCACAGTCCTGGTGGGCCCTGCCTGCAGGGTGCTGCTGTTCTCCCTTTCAGGCACCCACGCTCCTCCAGAGTCATTTCCGAGGACTATGGTGAGATTGGAGGGGCCAAGCCCAGGCACCCAGAGCTGTGTGAGCCACAGCAGAAGAGCTCCCTTGCCTTCTCTGTGCCTGCCCTGGGCTGGGTGGCGGGAATACAGAGGCGAGGCAGACAGAGCTGGGCCCTTCCTTCCCAGAGGTTACAGTCTGGTGGGACAGAAAGACGCCTATCAAATTGTCACGCTCATTCAAATACAGTAGCTCCTTGTGATGATGGCAGTGACAAGATGCTCCGAGGACACGTCGTGCAGGAGATGAGCCAACACAGGGACCAGCGATGCCCTTCTGCTCGGTGACCCGGTCTCGGACCAAAGCCGATGAGCTGCACCTTTCACGCAGGCTCAGGATGCAGGGTGCTCACACTTCAGGACCAACTCCGGCCTTTGTGATCCCACGCTTCCCTCTTCCCTCACTTCTCCCTGGCCAGCATCCGCAAACTCTGGGGACAATTAACCCACTGTATCATAGGCAGGGCTCGTCCTCCTCCACAGAGTCACCTAGTACGGAGAGAGAAAAGCACAGACAGTCATGCCCTGCATAAGGACGCCGCAGTCAAGGGTGGACCACATGTGACGGTGATCCTGGAAGATCATAAAGAGCTGAGAATTCCGACCACCCAGGGGCACTTAGCTGTCATAACAGGATCAGTTATTTGTGGAGAAGCTGGTGTAACAAACCCACTGAGCGGTAGTCATAGAAGTCCAGCATGTCCCATAAAGCACAGTGCGTAACACTTCATGATAACGCGTTTCCGGTCTGTGTATTTACTACGCTATACTTTACTTTTACCAGTATTTTAGAGTGCACTCCCTCTACTTATTAAATAAAGAGCTTACTGCAAAATTCGAGGTTGTGTTACTGGCCGCAGCTGCATCTGTGTCGGGCTCACCGTATCTCTTCATCGCAGCATTTTTCGTGTGTTAATCTTGTGTTTTTCTGTTCCTTGTGGCCCTGGGAGCCAGGGGCTCTAGATCTAGCCTCGGCAAGCTGTAGACTGTCCCATCTGAGGGGTGTGAGTGTACACTGTTGCACAACGAAATCGCCTGAGGATGCATTTCTCAGAACTTCTGTCATGAAGCCATGCATGACTGTATCATGCGACAAGACCCAGCCTTTATTTCAAGCCTTGCAAGTGGCACACCTGGAGATGCCCAGTGGATAACCTTAAGGTTAATAATCCAAAAACCCGTTCATGGGAAACCTTTCCACCCATATTTTAAAACTGGGCAGACAAAATCTGGAAGAAAAAAACAAAAAGCCTTAAAGCCTTCAAGTACTTTTCCTATTAAATGACTATGGTGCAGTAAAAATGGCTTCACTTCCTCCACTGACAGGTAAAGTCGAAAATTATTTCTCATTCAGAAGTAGCGTGTACGGTAGTCAAACCACTATAGTGTGTGTGTGTGTGTGTGTGTGTGTGTGTGAGAGAGAGAGAGAGAGAGAGACAGACAGACAGACAGACAGACAGACAGACAGACAGAGAAACCACCTAAAAAGGAAAACCAGGCAGCTTCTCTCTGATGAGCTACCGTGCTCTCACCCTGGACAGCAGCTTCCCGCAAAATGGGCAGAAACGAATGAGCCTCCGTTTCCGGCCTCCTGGGAGGTTCTGGAGATGGAGGCCAGGAGGATTCCCGGGGTGAGGAAGCACATTCCCGGGTTGGAAGGGCAAGGACAGCGGTCTCTAAGGAACCGAGATGCGCAGTGACGCGCGGCCGGAGGTGAGGTCCCCTCGATCGGGCGCAGGGGGTTGTCTGCGGCTGACTTTTAACCCCGAGGTGCAAAGTGGCATCCCGGCGCCCACGAGGGTGCCCGGGGCCCGCCAGCCCTGCGCGGACCAGCTCCAGGTCCTGGGGCGGATCCCAGCGCGGCCCAGCGCGGCGGCCGGTTCCCCAGGGCCCCGGGAGTCGGTGTCCGAGGACCCGCGCCCATCCCGCCGGGGAGCGGCCGGGGGCACGAGCACCCCGCAGGAGAGCGCCGAGCACGGCTGGGCCCCACCGCCTCTCCCCCGAGCCTTTCTGAATTCGGAAACTTGGAGAAATGTGGCTCCCTCGGTCCCGCCTCCGGGAGTCGGTTCCCCGGGTCGGCGGGACGCGCGGGTCGTGCGAGCGCACAGCGCCACCTGGTGGAGTCGCGTCCCCCCCGTCCTCCCGGGTCCCCCCGCAGGTGCTCCCGCCAACCAGAGGTTGCAGACCTTGGCCTCTCTCTCCTTCCCAACGTGTCTTAAGAAACGAGAGGCATTCCAATCCATTTTTTCAGTGTTAGGATAAATCGCATTTATTTTCTAATAAGATTGCACGTGACTTCCGAGACGCAGCCAGTGCCCGGGGTCCGCCACGGGTGGCTCGTGGACACTTTCATCTCATCGTGCTGCATGGAAGTCACCTGGCCCCGGGGAGCGTCTCCTGCCAGGTGGTGGGTCCCAAAGAATGAGGTCTCATCCTGCGAGCGGAGATCCACCCAGGAAGACCGCAAAGAGGGTCAAGTTGTCCCCCGCATCCCCATCCTCCTCCCACCAGAAACACATGGAAAGTTAGAGCAGACGCTTGGGGCGAAAAGTAGAAGACGCACAGCACCGCTGCAGAAAAGGGGCTGAATTCCAGGTTGGCCCCGCGAGGTCTGACCTTCTGCTCTGGCGGGACCCTCTCCTCCACCGGTATGAAGCCTCCTGTCTGCCTGAGCAAGTGAGACCTTTGTTTCCAGGAGACTCTTCTCTGCATAGTTCCTAGGTTCAAGCCATTGGGGTCACTTCTGGAGATTCGGATTGAGAATCATCTTCCATGAAATATCATAGCTACCAGATAATAATGGTGATGTTACACACAAATGTCATTAAATTAACAAGCCCAATTAAATTCACAAAATATTTTTTATATCGTGGTAAAATACAGTCATCCGTGGGTGTTCGTTCACATGGAAATGCTTCCAGGACTCCCAAGGACACCAAAATCCATCGATGCTCAAGTCCCATACATAGAATATTTGCATATAACCTACACATATCAACCAATATACTTTAAAATACTCTATTCTACCTAAAACGGTGCAAATGCTGTGTAAATAGTTGTTGTGCTGCATTGTTTAGAGAAAAATAACACGGAAAAGCAGTCTGCCTGTGTTTAGTGTAGGCTCGGAGGAGCCTCGCTCAACCGGCAGGGAGAGAAACAGGTCTGTGAAATGGCAGGAAGCCTCGGCAGAACTGCCTGTACCTCACTTCATTCACGTGGATTCAGGGGAGGGCCTGCTTTGTCTGAAATCCAAGTTTTGCTTTTTGAAACTTTGTGGGATTTTTGTTTGTTTGTTTTCAAATACTTTCCATCTCCAGTTAGTCGAATCTGAGGAAGTAAAATCTGCAGAGTCTGCCAATATAGAGGGATGACTGTGACCGTAACATAAAGCTTACCGTTTTCACTCAAATGTGTTGAGCGCACATTTTAGTGGCTTTACACACAGGCACATTGGTGTGCAGCCACCGCCATCATCAACATCCAGAACTTCTTAACTTCCCAAAATGAATTCTGTTCCCATTGAATACCAGCTCCTCAGCCCCTGGTAGCCTCTACCCTATTTCTGTCTCTATAAATTAACTGTCCTAGGTGTCTCTTACAAGTTGGATGCTAAAATACATAGCCTTTGGTGACTGGCTCAGGACACTCAGTATAACGCCTTCAGCGTTGACCCATCTTGCAGCATGTCAGAATTGCCTTCGTCTTAGTGCTGAACAACTTCCCAGTGTATGTACGTACCACGTGATGCTTATCTTTTCATCCATTAATGGGTCCCTGGTACCACTGCGAATGCTGCTATGAACGTGGATGGACAAATATCTGTTCAAATCCTTGCTTTCGGTTCTTTTGGAAATGTGCCCAGAAGGGGAATCAGGAAGATTATTATGTATTTAATTTTTTGAGGAACCACTGAACTGTATTCCACAGTGGCGCGGCTATTTCACATTCCCACCAACAGTGCCCCGGGGGTTACGATGTCTCCACATCTTTGTCAGCATTTATCTTCTCTCTCTCTCTCTTTCTCTCTCTCTCAACAGGCATCTTAATCAATGCAAAATGCATCCAATTATGGTTTTGATTTGCACTTATAGTGATGTTAAGCATTGTTTCATGTGCTTATCATCCATGGGTTTATCTTCTTTGAAAAAAAAAGGCTATTCAAAGTCTATCCATTTTTCAATTGAGTGTAACATAAAAAATTATGTTTTACAAGTTTTCTGTATATTCTGGATATTAATTTCTTAGATATATGATTTGCCAATATTTCTCCGGTTCTGTGGGTTGTCTTTTTATTCTGTTGATAGTGTCTTTTGATACACAAAAGTTTTTCATTTTGATGAATCCAATTTGTTTATATTTTTCCCTTTGTGACCTGTGCCTTTGAGGTAGTATCAAGAAATCATTTCCAGGGCTGGGGTTGTGGCTCAGTGGTAGAGCACTTGCTTAGCACATGTGAGACATTGGGTTAAATTCTCAGCATCACATAAAAATAAATAAATAAAATAAAGGTATTGTGTCCATCTACAATTAAAAATTTTTTTTAAAAAAAGAAGTCATTTCCAAATGCAACATCATGAAGATTTTGTTCTGTTTTCTTCTAGAAGTCTTATGGTTTTAGCTCTTATATTTAGGTCTTTAATTTATTTCCAGTTAATTTTTGCATAAGGTGTGAGGTAAGGATCCAACTTCATTTTTTGGCCTGTGGCCATCTACTTTTCCCACCACTATTTGTTGAAAATACTGTCCTTTGCTGCATGGAATAATCTTGATCCTTTTTCGAAAATCATTTGATCTTCAGTGTGAGGGCTTCTTTCTGGATTTCTCTTAGTTCTGATATTCTGTCAATCTACTTGTCTGTGTTTATGCCAGGACCACACTGTTTTGACTCCTGTAGCTTTGTAGTAAGTTTGGAAGTTAAGAAGTACAAAACCTCCAACTTTGTTGTTCTTTCTGGATGGTTTTGGCTATTCCACAAGGCAAACATTCTTCAAATGAATGGAAATATAAGAGAAGAAGAACTCTGTACAAATTTTCAAAGCACAATTGCTGAAATAAAAGATTCACAGGTAGGGCTCAATGACTAAAGGGTCAGTAAGCTCAAAGACGGAACAACAGGAATTATCTGATATGAACAATAAAGGAGAAATGATTGAAGAAAACAAAACCTCCAGGACGTGAACAGCAACACAAAGAGGATTAACATTCATCCTGAGACCCAGAGAGATGTACAACCATCAAGTTAGCAATGGAGAGATGGAGATATAGACATATACTAGATTAATACATATGCATTCATAAGCTATGTATTTGAAGAAATAAGGACTGTAAACCTCCAAATTTGGCAAAGAAAACTTATAACTTCAATAAGCTAAGCAAAACCCTAAATTCAAATGAATCCATGTTTAGACACATCGTAATAAAATTGTGGAAGATCAAAACCAACAAAAATTCCTTAAAAGAATCACAGAATAACAGTGCACTTCAGACAAAGAAGTGTGATCTGAATGAACTTCTCATCAGAATCTATGGAGACCAAAAGAAAATGGCATGATTTAAAGTGGCTAAATAAATAAATATCAACCCAAGATTCTATATCCAGTGAAAATATTTCTATTATGAGGTAAAATAAAGACAATTTCACATGAATGAATTAATCACCAGCAGACAGACACGCTAAATGACATTAAAGAGAAATTTGGATCATCAGGTGTGAAGAAAGAGAAATAAGTGGGCCAAGGTGGTGCATGTCTACAGTCTATTCTGGAGGCTAAAAAAGGAGGATCACAAGTTCAAGGTCAGCCTGGGCAACTTAGTCAAACTCTGTCTCAAAATAAAATCTAAAATACAAAGAGCTGGGGACATAGCTCAGCGGTAGGGCATTCGTGGACTGGACCCTCAGTACAGGGCGGGGAAAGAGAGAAGAAAAGAAAACAAAAAAGAAACAGAAATGTAAATACAACACAATACTGCCTTACTCTCTTAAATCCCTTTAAGTACTATGAGTGTTGAAAGAAACAAATGCCTAATAAGAGTTTTCTGTGCTATGTATTGATATCATATATATGACAACTACATCATGAATGCCAGAGAATAAAAGGACTTATATTGGTGAGGCTTCTAAATTCCACTTAAGGTAGTAAAAGCATTAACTCCAGTAGATGGTGAAATTTAAAATACGAACATTGCAGTCTCTAAAGAAACCACTAAAAATAAACTAGTCAACAAGCAGTAGTCAAAAAATTCAATTGGTAAATTAAAATAGAAAACTAAAAACTATTTGAATAACCAAAAAGAAGGAAGGAGAGAGGGAAAGGAGAGGAAAGACATAGAACAAACAGGAAACAAATAATAAAATAATAGACATAAATACAAACACACCAATAATGACATTGAATATACATGGCCTACACACACCAATTAAAAGACAGAGACTATCAGAATGGATTCTTAAAATGTCCTAACTACATTCTGTCTATAAGAAACTTACTTCAAGTGTAATATTTAAAGGTAGGCAGGTTGAAGGGGGGGGGGGGGGGGAAAGGTTGTACCATGCAAACACTAATCAAAAGAAAGCTGCGCAACTTTCAGAAAAAGTGTTTCTAAGCAAGAAAAATTCTCAGGGATAAGGAGGAACATTATATAATGACAAAATAGACAATTCACAAAGAAGATGTAACAGTCTAATGTGCATCCTCCTAACAAGAGAGCTTCCAAATAGATGAAGCAAAATAGGAGACAACTGAAAGAAAATGGGCCAATTTCACAGTGAAGGTTGGAGACTTCAAAGCTCTTCCCTTCATAACTGATAGGTCAAGTTCATAGAAAATCAGCAAGTATACAGAAGAACTAAACAAAAACACCAGCCAACTAGATCTAACTGACATTTACAAACTACTCCACCCAAAAAGAACAGAATACTTGAAAAAGGAACAGTCACTGAGAGAAGTCATATCCTGCGTCATATCATGGGCAGTAAATTTAACATATCTTAAAGAATGAAAATCACACACACAAAAATGTTCTCCCCAACTGAAATGGAATGAGTTTGAAATGAAAAAGATACTGGCAAGTAGGACATTTACAATATGCTTTTCTAGTTTTTTCTTTCTACAAGTCCATTCCATTTTTTGCCAAACCTTGCTCTTTAAACACACAATATGCTTTTTGTGTTAGTTGGCTTTTTGTCGTCATGACTAAAGTATCTGACAAGAACAACTTCAAGGAGGAAAACTTCATTTTGGGCTCACGGTTCCAGAGGCTCAGTTTATGGTCAGCCAACTCCATCGCTCTGGACCTGAGTGAAGCAGAGCATCAAGGTGGAAGGAAGAGGTGGAGCAAAGCTGCTCAGGTCATGGCAACCATGAAGCAGAGAGTGAGGAGCCAGAGATAAGATAAAACCCACACAGTCCCCAGTGACCTCCTTCCTCCAGCCACACCCCGACCTGCCTACAGTTACACCCAATAATCCATTCAAATTTTCAATCCATCATTTAAATAGATTAATCCACTGATTAGGTTACAGCTTTCATAATCTATTCATTTCACATCTGATCTTTCCTTCATTGCCTAACACGTGAGTTTTTCCAGGGACACCTCATATCCAAACCATAATGCTTTCTACTCCCTCACTAAGAGGTTCCCACGACCACCCTCAGGTCTGAGGATCTAGGGCAGGTACTCACAGTAGTCAGCACACACTCCTGCGCATGGCTAAGGTCTGTCACAGTAAAGGGAAAAGGCACAAGGGGCAGAGCCTGAAGGACGAGCTTCCAGGAGTCCTCTGCAAACTTTCCAGAATTATGTAAAATATGTTATGCAAAAAAAACAACAAAAAAAAAAAAACCTGTCTAGCAAAATAGTCCCTGGGCACATTTCATTACTTTCCTCTCTCCTTTAGATTTTAGAAGGTCCCTAGACACTCCAAATCCACTTTGCCTCTTATCTTGAATTTATCCACTTCCACCCTTCCACTGCCTGGACAATTACTTGGCCAATTGCCTGGTCAACTCAGGTTTGTTGAATTGAGCCCCAGGTGTTCAGGAACACTGGACAAAGGAGTGTATCTGATCATTCCAGCCTCAAAGCACTCAAAGATAACCACAGAGAAGTGAAATACATTCAGGTTCTACCAAACAGGTTCCATCTACCAGAGGCTGTGAAGTGGGGAGGTTCAGGCGTGACCCAGCCACAGGGAGAAGGTACCTTCTGGGCTACAGGATACAAGATTTGGATAAGTGAATCAGCCCAAGGAGGATTGTTTTAGTCAGCGTTTTTGCTGCTGTGACCAAAAGACCTGACAAAAACAACTAAAGAAGAAAAAGTTTATTTGGGGCTCATGGTTTCAGAGGTCTCAGTCCATAGATGGCAGACTCCATTGCTCTGGGCTGGAGGTAGACCATCATGGCAGAAGACTGAGGTAGAGGAAGGTGGCTCAGGATATGGACAGTCAGGAAGCAGAGAGAGAGACTGAGCTCAGCTCACAAAATATATACCCCAAGGGGCCCCCGCTCAGTGACCCACCCATTCCAGCCACACCCCACCTGCCTACAGTTACCACCCAGTTAATCCATATCGGGGATCCATGCACTGATTGGGTTAAGGGTCTGGTAACCCAACCATTTCACCTTTCAACTTTCTCGCGTTGTCTCACACGTGAGCTTCTGGGGGACACCTCACGTCTAAACAATACCAAGGATGCTAGGAAAGGGAACCAGCATGAACAAGGACCCAGAGTGGCGAGTGAGCCTGTGAGGCTGTGGGGACAGGAGAGAAATCTGTTGGATGGAACAGATGGTTTGTGATGCAAGGCTGTGAATAAAATTTGAACAGGTGATTCAGAGACACATTGACAAAAGGAAGGAAAACATTTTCTCCCGCTAAACAAATTAAATATTGGTTTCCTGCAAGTGCATTTTGCAGCAACCGAACTGAAAAACTAATTGTGTGTGATGGGCACAAGGAAATTTTAGAGGGTAATGAAAGTTTTAAAGCCACACTAGAATGATGTAGTGGTCTTCCAATGGGTGTTTTGTGGGATACAAACTGCATCTCAATAGAGCTAGTTTTGTAAATATTTTCCACCAGTTATCTTCTTAATTGTATAAATGTATGGGACTGTGAGATATTTAATACACATGTACAAAATATAATGCTCAAATCAGGGTAGTTAACAGCTCCCTCTCCTTAAACATTAAAAAAGTTAAAGCATAATTGTACATATTTATGGAGTACGCTGTGATATTTCCATGTATATAAATAATGTACTGATCAAATCAGAATAAATAGCACTGCAAGCTCCTTATCATGACTTGGTGTTTGGAGACTTGGAGCTCCTCTCTTCTAGTTATTCAAAAAATATATAACACATTATCGTGAACTATAGTTGTTAGGGTAGCGGCCAGCCAGACACAAACACCTCTGTACAGCCAGGAAATCCCTTATTCAGGGGAGTGGGCGCCCGGGCGAAGGAAAGAGGAAAAAGAGAGGGGACGCTCAGGAGGGATTTTATAGAGCCCACTACAAAACCGCATGGCGAGCCAGGGATTGGTCACTTTAAAATCCGCGGGACAGATAAGCAGTCGGGGTCTTCTTTTGATGTGCTAACCTAAGCAGTTAGGCTTGTTTCCCAGGTGGAAGATTTGGGAGAGGAACCCCCTGGGGTAGGAACTGCCTTGGGCTTTTAGAGAGGGGATGTGAAAATTAGAAAGGGGCTGTTTTTTACCTTACAATAGTTACCCCACTGTTCAGAGTTAACACAAGCTTACAATTTTTTTAAATCTTTATAAATTCCCATGTTCTAAAGATTTTGAGTTTTATTAAGCTTGTGCTAAGTCTGATTCCAATTCATGCTGGGTTGATTGTGATTTCTTTTACTCCCACTTGAGCACAGTAGTCTTGATCCATATTTGGTGACTGAATGACTCTTTCACAGGCAACTAAATTAAATACTATGCCAACTAAATATGTTTGATTTTCTTCCTCATCTGTTTTATTCTTAAGATATTGGACATTTTTTCCCCCTTTGAATTCATGCTAAAATGTGTGGGGAGCTGGTAAGAGTGGGGCACTCCTGTAATCCCAGCATCTCTGGAGACTGAGGCAGGAGGATCACGTGTTCAAAGTCAGCCTTGGTAACTGAGCAAGACTCTGTCTCAAAATAAAAAGGGCTGGGGATATGGCTTGGTGGTTCAATCCACCAGTACCAAATAATAATAATAATAAATTATAATAACTAATAATAACGACAAATTATTATTATTATTATTATTTGTTGTTGTTATTATTATTATTTAAAAGAAAAAGCAAGCCCTTTCATGAGAAGGGCCCTCTGAAGGTCGGATCACGGTACCAACACACACCAAGAATGGTCAGACAGACCTGAGCTAATAGGGAGAAATATTGGTCAAAAATCTTTCCACCTGCTCTGTGATATTCTTACCCGTAGGAGAAAGCAAGTCAGAAAACGAGGAAGCACTGCTGTTAGGGAATAACGTGCGCAGGAGAGCAGACCACAAGCCCCCGCTAACTCCCAGGTAGGAATGAAACGCCTGGGCCCAGACCCAGAGGAGAGCGGAGCCGGACTGGGTCAGGCACGTTAGCGCGCGGTGATCTGCTGCCACCTAGTGGCTGAAGTGCAGATAGCAGGCGTGAACAGAAGAACCCGGGAGCAAATGCGGCTAATCAGGTCTCCTCTGGGCCCAGGGTGGTGCGCAGGAGTGCGAGCCCTGCCTCTCAGAGGCTGCGTTCGAGGCCAGCCTCAACAACTTAGTAAAGCCCCACACAACTTAGCAAGACCCTGTCTCAAAATTAAAAGGGCTGGGAATGTAAAGCGCCCCTGGGTTCCATCGCCAGTACCAAAAATGTTTGTAAAATAAAAAAAAAGAATGTGCTCTCTGCCCCTAAAATGCTTTGTTTATACATTCCAGATGCTTTCATGATTGCTGCAACCCCTAGAAAAATACCAGGGCTGACAACCGCCAAAATGTTCCAATGAACGGAGTGGGTGTGTCAGGATCTGCAACCTCCTTCTCCTTCTCCCTCTTTGCACGGAGGCTCCACCTAACCCCTCTGAGCCTCCAGGGCTTCACCCCTTCAGAGGCACACATTCTACCTCCAGCCTCCCCCACCTCCAGGCAGCACTCCAACCTCTGTGAAGGTCAGAGGAAAGTCTCTGAGAACACCCGGGGAAGGCCGCTGGCTTCACTGTGCTGGGGAAGCAGGTAAACCTCTAACCAGAGGTTTGGGCACAAGACAAAGTGAAGAAAGTGAAGAAAGTCAGGAAGCCCCCAGGATGCGTGAGAAGGGGAGGGAAGACTTCTTTTTCAACTTGAAATGTCAGGTCCAGGGAGGCAGGGACAGAGCCCCAGGATGGACACGGAGAGCAGCTGTCACTGGCCTCCATGATGCCAGGCAGGGGTCAAGCACGTATTTATTCCCTTTCTGTTGCTGCTGTCGTTCCAACTCCACATTTCTTAGACCAGACGCAGGGCTGTGGGTGACCCTGCAGCTAGCCTTGTGCGTACCAAGGAATGAGGCGCACAGTCGCCCAAGACCATGGGATAGACGTCACCAGGCAGGGCATCTCAGGGAGGCATCCCACCCAGAGAAGGGAACTGGCCCTAGGTCGCACTGTGTAGTGTCCGAGGCCAGAACACCAGAGTTCATTTCAGCACGTGAAATTCCTGTCTGTGTTAACACATCTTAAGAGGGAAAAAAACAACAATTTTTTTTTGGGTACCAGGGATTGAACCCAGGGGTGTTTAATCACTGAGCTCTAACCTCAGCTCCCCGGCCCCCTTTTTTAAATTTTAAGACAGAGTCTTGGAAAGTTGCTTAGGGCCTCACTAAATTGCTGAGTCCGGCCTCAAACTTGTGATCCTCCTACCTCAGCCTCCCAAGCTGCTGGGATTATGGGTGTGCACCACTGCAGGAAATTTCTTTTCCAAGTTCAATACACTTCTAATGAAAACATGCTTTACACCACATCTAGATTCTTCTCTCTCATGGACTAACATTCTGGTTACCTTCCTACAAACTACTGTGGGCAATACCTGACCTTGCATATAAATGTGCACATCAAAGTTGGACCTCTGGTTGGTTGGTTGGCTGGTTTTGTTTTCTCAATGGAATCTACTTTAAACATACTTTCTTAATGGATGTGTAAAAATAGACGTATCTATTAAATAGCCTCATTTTAATGCCTTTATTCTTTCATAAGTATATTATTTTTAATCATGAAATTGACATGTTTCTGGTCCAAAAGAATAACTGAATATTGGAAGTTTTATATGGTTCTGCCCAGTGCACTGAGCAAGGGCCAAAATTTGGAGAATTCTTATGTTGTGAAAAGATTATTTGCATTGACTTAACACTTTTTAGCAGATTTTTTAATAATTTTTTTTTTTTGGTACTGGGGACTGAACTCAGGGGCACTCGACCACTGAGCCACATCCCCAGCCCTATTTTGTGTTTTATGTAGAGACAGGGTCTCACTGAGTTGCTTAGCGCCTCGCCGTTGCTGAGGCTGGCTTTGAACTCGCGATACTCCTGTCTCAGCCTCCCAAAGTGCTGGGATTACAGGCTTAAGCCACCGCGCCCGGCTTATTTTATTTATTTTTTTATGTGGTGCTAAGGGTTGAACCCAGTGCCTCACACATGCAAGGGCTCTGCTTCAGCTACTGCCCCAGACCCAGCATATTTTTATTTTTTTGCTCTTAATATCCAAATTTCACTGATATACTGATATTCTAAAAGTTAATCGATTTCACCAAAATACAAAAGTTTCATTTTGGGGAAAATAAACTATAAATAGTTCCTACATGCTTTTTAAATCTTCCCTAAAGAAACTGATATCTTAAAGCAATTAGATAATCATTCTACCACTGTACTGAGGCAAATATCAGCAAATTAAACACTAAATCCATTTGCCCCTCACTGTTCCGACGATTCCATCTCAGTATGTGGTGCTGGTGGAGTTCCCTGGCCTTGCAAGGTTGCTGCTGGCTTTACCTGTCACATCTCTTCTCTTTTATTAGCCTTCCTACATCCAACTGGGATGCTCAGACAGCCTGTCATGGCCCTATTAAAACTGGCCAAGGGCCGAGCGCGGTGGTGCATGCTTGTAATCCCAGCAGCTTGGGAGGCTGAGGCAGGAGGCTCACGGTTTCAAAGCCAGCCTCAGCAACTTAGTGAGGCGCTAAGCAACGCTGTGAGACTCTGTCTCTAAAATCCAAAATAGGGCTGGGGATGTGGCTCAGTGGTCAAGTGCCCCTGGGATCAATCCCCAGTACACCCCCACCAAAAAACTGGCCAACGCCTGGACACACAGGCACATACCTGAATTCCTTAAATAACAAAATACTTCAGTGGTCTCTTAGGAAAAGACTTCTGAACCCATTCTATCCATGATGGTTCCAAGCTGGCTTTTCAAAATCGGACATGTGCAGAAGTAGCCTGCTCAGCCAATGAACTCAACATCAAAATCCCCCACATCTCGGCCTTTGGTTTTGGGGGGTTGGCTTACTTCACTGAACATGATGTTCTCCAAATCCATCCATTTACCTGCAAACGCCATAAATTTATTCTTTTGTATTGCTGAGTAATATTCCATTGGGTATACGTACCGCAGTTTCTTTATCCAGTCATCTATTGAAGGGCACCTAGGTTGCTTCCACAGTTTAGCAATTGTGAATTGTGCAGCTATAAACACTGAAGTGGCTGCTGAGCCACGATGGGAGGGCGGGGACACAGGAAGAATGGAGGAACTCTGATTGGGCCAAGAGGAGGGAGGGGAAGGAAAGGGGTATGAGGGCAGGAAAGATGGTGGAATGAGATGGACATCATTACCTAAGGTACGTGTATGACTGCACATGTGGTGCGACGCTACATCGTGTACAACCAGAGAAATGAAAAGATGTGCTGCATTTGTGTACCATGAATCAAAATGCATTCTGCTGTCACATATATCTAATTAGAATTAATTAATTAATTAATTTTTTTAAGTCACACACACACAGCATAATCCCCACCCCACCAAAGAAACATGTGATCTGTGAGCAGACACTGCGGCTGTCTAAGCCTGGGAAAAAGAACCCTAGACACCCCCACACACACACCGCCCAATCAACAAGCTTCTCCCTCTCCCTTCCAGTAAACCCTGCCCCTGTCAATCAATCAGGAAGGTGGACCTGAGCTTACAGCTCCTGGCATCCTTGCCTCTGGACCGCACAAGAAAGCCTTTTCTATTTGCAAAAACCCAAAGACGTAGTGTTGGTTTCTATGCACGTGGAAATGTAAGCCCTTCCTCCATATCATATGCAAGAACTTTATAAAAACCTTAGAATGAAAAGAGGCAAAAGAAGAGTTTCCTTGGGTAGACCTGGCACTCTCTCTACCATGTCCTGGGGAGAAAACAGGAAGTTTCTTTTCATATGAGCATGTGTGATCCTATGTGCAAAACCATAGAGAGCAACGAATTCAATAATTCAATTTCCTTTCATTATTTTGTGAAAAAGCATAATTACTTCCTGGATATCCAGCTCCAAAATAGGCTGATAGAGGTTTATCAGTTAGGTATAGTGACATAGAAGGAAGTTTATGGTATGAGCCCAAGTTATAGAAAAGAGATGTGATATGATCACATTTTTGTAAAAAACAGAACTGCATATAATCATGTGTGTGTGTGTGTGTGTGTGTGTGTGTGTGTATAGTACCAGGGATTTTAAACTCAGGGGCACTCGACCACTGAGCCACATCCCAGCCCAATTTTGTATTTTATTTAAAGACAGGGTCTCACTGCGTTGCTTAGCATCTCTCTCTTGCTGAGGCTGGCTTTGAACTCACAATCCTCCAGTCTCAGCCTCCTCAGCCGCTGGGCATAAAGATATATTCTGTATGCATACAATACACATATATTACATATGTAAATATTGCAAGATGTTAAAATGCCTCACCGAGGTGTAGGATTTAAATGCCCAGCAGGTGTCTGCCCTGGGCACCTCCTTGAATGAACCTTGAGCTCCCAGATTTGGATTGTTTGGATTTTTTCAAATGAGCACTGATTCCTTTTATGATAGTTAAAGTTCATAGATTTACACCCTTAAGTTCCATGGTCTTAAAACCTTCTCTGGTCTCTGTTCTTCTCCTAAGGTCCAAATCAAATGCCTCTTCAGTATCTGATCACACTCTTCCTGCACTGACTTGGCAGTACTTTGCACTTAACCTCTATTCTGGCCGGTTGCTAAGGCAGTTTTGGAATCTCACCCTGATATTTCTGCATCTCCTGCTGTTAGCACACTATCTTGTTCTAGAATGGAGCTTCATAAATATTCAGTGAGGGTTTTGTGAGTGATAGCTGGTTAGATGAGATTTGAATCCAGCTCATTTCATCTGTCAGAGAATACCATTGCGCCCTGGCCCTCGTCTGGCCTCGTCACCCACGTCACCCACATCACCCACGGTAGCTCAGAAACACTGCCCTGCCCTCTGGGAGCTGAAGGCTCGTTCAGGGAGGTGCCCACGGCAGACACCTGCTGGGCACTGAAGGACTTCAGGAGTGAGCACATATGTGAGGTGCGGAGGCCAGAAAGCTATGGGAAGAAAGGGAGCCGAGAAGGAAAGGATAAAACTCCAGCTGAATCTTAGTTGTTCTTGTCTAGTATTTTGGTCACAGTGACAAAAAATAAAAACTATAAAACAATTAACAGGCACGAATGGTCTAAAAATGTTTTAAAGAAAATAACCCATTGGACTAAGAACTGTCATGGTGGTCAAGGCAGAAGTAAAGGTGGCCAGAGGGGCAAAGGAGACAAACATATCCCCTGTCCTACCACCTGCCACCCTGCCCTGGTAAACACCACCCTATTCCCTGCCAGATTTAGATTTTTTAAATTCCATATCTATGAGATCATGCAGTATTTTGGTTCTGTGTCAAGATTCTTTCACTTAGCATAACGTCCTCTGCGTTCATCAATGTTGTCCCAAATGAATGGATTTTCTTCTTTTTTATGGATGAATAATATTTCATTATCTATTGCATTTAATTTATCCACAGATCTGTCAATGGACACACAGGCTCTTTCCACCTCTTGACTGTAAGTTATGTGGAATGCAGATATCCCCTCAAAACAGTGATTTTAATTGCTTGAGATATAACCATAAGTGGAATTGCTGGATCATATGGTAGTTCTATCTTTAATTTTTGAGGAAACTCCATACTGCTTTCCTCAATAGGTGCACTAATACCTTCCCATGAACTATGTACAAGATTTCTCTTTTCTCAACATCTTTGCCACCATTTGTTATCTTTGGACTTTTTAATATCCATCCTAACAGGTGGTGAGTTGGTATCTTGTTGTGGCTTTGATTCATGTTTCCCTGATGACTGGATTTATGTTTTAGTCAGCTTTTTCACCACTGTGACCAAAAGACCTGACAAGAACAACATGGTGGAGAAAAGGTTATCTGGAGATCATGGTTTCAGAAGTCTCAGTTCAGAGACTGAGATCCAGCACCTTAGCTATTGTGAACAGTGATACAATAGATATGGGCACGCAGGTATTTCTTTGGTATGCTGGTTTCATTTCCAATGAATATAGCTCTGGGCCCAAGGTGAGACAGAAGGGCATGGTGACCAGGAAACCCAGAAAGAGGTTCACTCACCAGGTACAAAATCTAAACCCCAAAGGTATGCCCCCGCCCAGTTACCTACCTCCTCCAGTTACACTCTACCTGCCTACAGTTACCATCCAGTTAATTCATTCAAGTAGATTACTGCATTGATTAGGTTAGAGTTCTCATAATCCAATTATTTCACCTCTGAACTTTCTTGCATTTTCTTGCATGTGAGCTTTTGGGGGACACCTCATATTTAGACCACAACAACTGAAGATGTTGCACATCTTTCTATATACGTGTTGACCATCTCTGTCTTAGAAAAACGTCTATACAGGTCCTTTGGAGTTGTATGAGTTCCTGATGTATTTTAGCTACTAACCCCTTAATGGATGTTGAGTTTGCAAATATTTTTCCCATTCCATATGTTGCCTTTTATTTTATTGTTTCCTTTTCTTTGCAGAAACTCTTAGTTTAATATGGCCCCACTGACTTTTGTTATGCTTGCCTGTGTCTTCAATGTCAAAAAATAAATTGCCAACATCAACGTCAGGTACCTTTCCTGTTTTCTTCTAGGAATTCTATGGTCTCAGGTTTGCATTTAAGTGTTCCATCCACATTGAGTTGATTTTTGTGATGATATAAGAGTCTACTTTTCTCCTTTTTCATATGAATATCCAGTTTTCCACCATTGCTGAAGGGACTAGTCCCTGTATGTATTCTTGGCACCCTTGTGGAAGATTAGATGAGCATATATGTGAATTTATTTCTGGGCTTTCTATTCTCCATTGGTCAATTTGTCTGTTTTTAGGCTAATATCTTACTATTTTGATTACTATAGCTTTGTAATGTAATTTGAACTCAGGTAGTATATACCTTTAGTTTTGTTCTTTTTCCTCAAAATTCCTTTTCTATTTGGGGCCTTTTGTGGTTCCTAGCTATGGACCCAACACCTTAGCTATTGTGAACAGTGATACAGTAGGTATGGGCACACAGGTGTTTCTTTGGTACACTGGTTTCATTTCCAATGAATATAAACCCAAAAGTGGGACAGATGGATATAGTAGATCTATTTTTAATTTTTTGAGGAAGCTCCATACCACTGTCCATAACTGTACTAATTTAACATAATAACTGTAAATTCACATCTCCACCAACAGCGTATGAACATTCCCTTTTTGGCTTTTGTTATCTTTTGTCTTTTTGATAATAGCCATTCTACTGAGGTGAGATGACATCTCACTGTAGTTTTGATTGGCATTTCCATGATGGCTAATGAGCAGATTATGTATTCTTGCATTCGAAAGCACTGGACTGGTTTGTGAGAGATTGTGGGTTGTGTGTGTGTGTGTGTGTGCGTGTGTGCGCGCACAGACACACATGCACATGCATTCAGCAGTCCCAAAAGTCTTTGTGTAGTTTGAACCTTGTTAAGTCCAGAATTACAAAAGCCACACACTTACAAACATGTCTTTTGAAGTTTTCCTTACTTATAATTCTTTCATACTTAATGAATTTGGAGTCATTGTTTTAATTTTGTCGTTTGGTCTCTGATGGAAAAACCATACAAACATTTTTAAACTTTGTATTCAAAGTTCACAAAATTAAATGAGTGCAAAAGAAATTAAATGCTACCCCTGCACTGATACAAGGCAAAAACACTGGCCGGGTGCCATGGCGCACGCCTGTAATCCCAGTGGCTCGGGAGGCTGAGGCAGGAGGATTGCAAGTTCAAAGCCAGGCTCAGCAACTTAGTGAAGCCCTAAGCAACTCAGTGAGACTCTGTCTCTAAACAAAATACAAAATAGAGCTGGAGATGTGACTCCGTGGTGGGTCGACTGCCCTTGGGTTCCATCCCCGGTAAACACTGGCTAGGAAAGCTGGAGTCAAGAACCAGGGAGATCCTGAGAGTCAAAAGCCCTGGGGAAGAGCCAACAGCACCGAGTCAACCTCAGACTTTTAACGCCTGTCAAAGGGACAGGCCTTGAGCCAAGATCTGGGTGGCACAGGCGCAGGCGCACGCAGGCGGGGTGGAGGCCCGAGGCCGAGGGCGTGGCGGGGCCACTCCAGCGAGCTCCTCCCCCCCCCAGCCCAGCAGCCCTCTGTGACGCGGGCGGCTCTGTGACGGCGGTGCGCGCTGCTCGCGGCCACAGGGAGTTGTCACCTGAGGTCAACTCATGGAGGCTGATGAAGGACACGATGGAGAACGCGCTCTTGCTGCTGAAAAGGGTTAGCGCCGCATGGCTGAGCCCCGGCTCCACCTCCTGGGCCGTGGACCTGCTGCTGGCCTTCGCGTGCGGCCTGCTGCTCTTCCTCCTGCTCCTGCCCTGCCTGCAGGGAGAGCCGGCGGCACCGTCGTCCCCGAAGCCGCGCGGCAGGAAGGTGCGAACCCTGCGCCGCCCCGCGTCGGGATCAGCGCGGCCCGGGGACACCGGCGCAGCCTCCCTCGGGCGGCGGGCGGGCAGGGCGAGACGGCACGAGGACGCCATCGAGGCTCCAGACCACCGTGTGCTGGGCTGGAGGTGCCGCGGCAGTCGGAGGCGGAGTCGGAGGCCGAGGACCGGACTCCTGAGAGCGGGAGTTCTGGGCACTGGTCCATCACGCCGCCTTCCCACGCAGCGGCCTTTCCCCTCGGCGCAGGGCCTGGCCTCCCTCACCAGGAGTCGCCTCTGGCCTCGGGAAACAGAACCCTGCCCGGCAGCCAGACGAGTCTGTGTCCTGGGCAGAGGACGAGTGACTGAGGACATCCAGGACGGGCTCACATACAAAACATCTCTGTTTTTTAAAGGAGAAAAAAAAAGCCCATACCTACACACACACTTTAAAAGGGAAGGGAAAAAAACCAGATTGCATTAATTCAATGTAGACTCCCATAATGTTCATGGACACTGTCTGCAGCTTGTCTAGAGGGAGGAGAGGGAGGACTGGGCCTCAGCCCCTCTGATCTTTGGTTTTCCTTTTACCTTGTTTCACAGTGTGGAATACAGAGGAGGGGGAGGAGCAGGAGCAGGAAGAAGAACGCAGCTCTGGCAGGTGAGTCCCCGCCTTCCAATCCTCAGGAACCAGACTTAACTGGACCTCACCTGGCCCTGAGGCCGACCAATGCCACCCCTCCAAAGAGGTCATCTGCAGAGCACTGAGAGGGAGGCTGCTAGGAAGGAGCTCAGAACCTGGAAAGGGCTCAGGTTCCATGCTCAAAAGGCAGCTGTGTTGGAGCAGGGGTGGGTGATGCCCAGTACAGGGCAGCGTGGGTGGCATCAGAGCAGTATAGCCTGGATTTGGAGGTGGGACCTTCAGGTCCAAGTGAGGACAAGCTGGTTTCTTGCCTGTGGCTGATTGCTTTTTGAGATGACCCCATCCTTTCTCCCACATGGCCGGTATGAGGACCATGGAGGGTGAACTATGTGTACGCACTTTGTAAACAGAAATATTTGCCCAGTCAAGCACCTTGCAGCCAGGGGCCATATGACCTTGGACACTGATGCTTGTTGCTCTGTAGTCCAATCTCATGTGGTCCCTTCTAAAGGAACACTGTTCAGCTTCCCCTTAAAATCCCCATGGCCCTGCCTTCACACCAACACCCTGCCTCCTCATTTCCAGCTTGTGGAGACTGTCTGGAATACTTGAAGGAGACATGGAACCTCATTTCTGTTGTGCAAAGGTACAAAACTTCCCTTTCTCTCCACTATCCTTCGTACCAAGGCCTATCATGGGGTTACCAGGGCTTCAGGGCAGCCTGGGGCTGACGCAGGGGTGGGGGGCAGAGCATGGAGATGGGGTCCGTTGAGACCCTGGGGCCAGGAGTGGCAGAACTGTGCAGTCAGGGCCGGGCACGGAGGGGCCGAGACCCACAGACACCCCCTGCCCTGCTGGCCCTGCTCCTGCTGCAGCCTTGCCTCCTATTTCCTGCAGCCTCCTGGGGATGCTCCCTGACACCGACAGCCCCCACCAGCCCCTAGATCGAGACCCCCCTGAGAAGGTGTGCAGAAGAATTGCTGGCGGGGCCCCCAGGCCACAGCAGGAGCGCGTGGAAAGTGCTGCTCTAGCTCCTCTGACCCAGCGCCTCCTGCCTCTGGCCTCCCCTCCAGCCTCAGCTCCAGCAGCCTCCTCAGTTTCAGCTTGCTCTGCCCCGTCCCTCACCACCTCTCGGTCACCAGAGCCCTTGCTTCCTCTAGAGCCCCTGTCACCCCAGCCACTGGCATGTCCCCTTCCCCCACCGTGTCCACCTATTCCCAGGGCCTGCCTGGTGCCTCCAGCAGCCTGCTCTGCCCCACCACTGCCAGGCCCTGCTCTGACTCTTTCTGAGAGTGACTCAATGGCCCTTCAACTGGACGCCATCACACGGAGCTCGTCCCCACCGGAGCTCGGGCTGGCTTCTCCCATCCCAGACATCTCCGGCCT
>PVHX01023804.1:0-25095 GCA_004024805.1 Geosciurus inauris
AAAAAAAAAAAAAAAAAAAAAAAGTACACTGAGGGCTGGGCTGTGGCTCACTGACGGAATACTTGCCTAGCAAGTGCGAGGCTCTGGGTTCAATCCTTAGCACTACATAAAAATAAATAAAGGCATTCTGTCCATCTACAACTACAAAAAAATAAGATGAAAAAAAAAAGTACATTGAAGCCAGGCTTGGTGGCACACACACCTGTAATCCTAGCAGCTAGGAAGGCTGAGGCAGGAAGATCCCGGGTTCAAAGCCTCAGCAAGGGCAAGGCGCTAAGCAACTCAGTGAGACAACTGTCTCTAAATAAAATACAAAATAGGGCTGGAGATGTGACATACCACCTCACTCTAGTTAGAATGGCTATTATCTATAAAATACAAAAGAAAACAACTATTGGCAAGGCTGTGGAGAAAAGGGAACCTTTTCAAACTGTTGTTGTAATGTAAATTAATACAGCCATTGTTGAGAACAGTGTATAGTTTCCTTAAAAAATTAAAAATAGAGTTATCATATGATCCAGTAATCCCCATGTCGGAAAAACCCATATACTCATGTCCACTGAAGATTATTCACAATAGCCAAGACTTGGAAACAACCTAAACGTCCAATAACAGATGAATGGATAAGGAAAACGTGGTACGTCTACACAATGGAATACTATTCAGCTATAAAACAATGACATCTTGTCATCTGAGACAACATGGATGAAGCTGGAGGAAATTATGTTAAGTCAAACAAACCCCACACAGAAAGACAAACACTGCATGACCTTATTCATGTAGAATCTGTAAAAAGCTGATATTATAAAAGTAGAGCTGGGCATGGTGGTGCACGTCTGTAATCCCAGCAGCTTGGGAGGCTGAGCAAGGAGGATCCCAAGTTCAAAGCCAGCTTCAGCAAAAGCGAGACACTAAGAGCTCAGCGAGACCTTGTCTCTAAATAAAATACAAAATAAAGGTGGGGATGTGGCTCAGTGGTTGAGTGCCCCTGAGTTCAATCCCTGGTAACTCTTCCATCCCCCACCCCCACACACAAAAAGTACAGGATAGAAAGGTAGTTATCAGAGAATGGGGAGAGTATTGGGAAAGAGGAGAGGAGATGGGAATGGGGGAAGAGGGAATATGAAGAGATGGGGAAGGAATGATGGTCAAGTGGCACAAAATAGGAGTAAGTTCTGAAGTTTTATTGCTAAGGTATTACATTTTTCAAAATAGCTAGAAGGACATTTCTGTTCTCACCACAAAGAAATGATAAAATTTATGAGGTGACAGATTTGCTAACTACCCTGATACACAATGTATACATGTACTGAAACATCAAATTGTAGCCCATAAATATACACAAGAAAAAGAATCACAGAAATCAAAATAAAAGTAGAGGAGCATAAGGGAGTATAAATATGGTGCAAAATAGTAACAACTGCTTGACAACAGAAATGAAACAAGAAGATGAAATTATATTTTTAGAGGAAGTTATAAAGAAATTGAAGATGAACAGTGGTGATCCAACAAGCATATAAATGGAATCCCCTAAAGAAAAGCAAAACAATGCAAATGAACAAACGGTGCAAGCAAATATTCCTGAAATAAAAAGCACCTTGACACACTGAGTAGCAGTGAAAATTGACCAAAAAAAAGGGCACTGCCAATACATATATGTGAAATAATTATATGTCAAAATAATACCTCTTCAAAAAATAACAATTGCATCCTTCAAGTTGAGGAAAGAATAGAACATACTGAAGATCAAGCAGACTGGACCTAATAGATGAAAACTGTTAGGGGACAGACAGATGAGGATGGTGTGAACACAAGGTTAACTGACTAATTCTATAAAATGGGCCCACATGCTTTCTTTGCCAAAAAGCACAAAAGGCAGCCCTGCCTGGCCTAAGTGGACAGGTTTTGTTATGTTCCTCAGCAAACTACCTGTAATCTGCAAGGAAATGCAAGCAAGAAATAACCTTGATAAGAGGAACCCAAGTTACTTTGAAAGGAGAGACTTTTGTGACCCTTTTCACAGACCAGAATCCAGAAGGATAATTCCTCCTAACCATAAAATCTGTAAAAATGATTAAGAATCTAATTAGAACTGCTCAGCATGGGTCAAGGGAACCTAAAATTGTCATGGCAATAGGTACATGAAAGTCTGATGTCACTCTGCTGTCAGTCAAGTCAAGAGGTAGATCTGGGGAGACTCTATGGAAACTTCTCTAGGATCCTCAATAAAACCTGAGTGCAGGATAGGTACAAGGTCCCTCTCCTCTCTGAAAGGACCCACTCTCTCTCTTGAGAGTGTCCCCTTTCCCTTTTCCTATCCCTTCAATAGAGCTTATGCTTGTTACTGAGGGACATCTCTGAAATCTTTCTGACTTGATTGCAAGAATAGGGGTTTGAAAAGCGGTCTTCATACTGCTTCAGTTTCTTGGAAGGCCCCAGCTCTGTAACAGAAATCACTGACGAGAAATTAGCCTTTCTACATTAGATCCTTCTCAGATTAGAGAAGGTGAATTCTAAAGTGGTATACTTCTATTTTCTTTAACTGCTTATGGCTGTTTGGAAAATCTGTTTTAAAAACTGACAAATGCTGATGTACTAGGGAAAAAAATGCTTTTCATTTATCTCAAAGACTCAGTAGCTGGAAAACCATATTTAGAAAAAGGTGGGCTATAAGCCCAGTATATGTAAAGAATTAAGGTTAAACAACTGTTATTGTGTATATGATACTGAATGCTACTCCTCCTCAAAATAAAATTCTCCTGGGGATTTACTGCAGTGGTAGCTGTACTAATAATTACCATAATCGAATGGGTTGAAAATTCCAGAGTACACTAACCAAACAAAACTGGGAAGTGGAGTTAGGGAAACAAAATTCTAAGTTAGTGGGCAAATAAATGTGTGTGGATGTGGCAAGGGACTTAGGATATAAGACAAAGGGCTAATATACATGACATTCAATGAGATCTACAAATCAATTTTAAATAATAATCAACATGGAAAATGGCCAAAGTACATGAAAAGCAATTCATAGAAGAAATACAAAAGGCCAGTAAATGAGTCATCTGACACCCTAGTTTACTAATAAAGAGATGAAAATTAAAAAGTTTTACTTATCAGATTGGTAAAGATTAATTTCAAAATATAGGTCAGTACACCACTGACACGGAAATTATTCTCAAGTTATTTACCCCACAGAAACATCTACATAAGAATGTAAATACATATTAGTGTTAATACTAATATATATTAAAAATAGACAATATCTACCGAGTAGTATTTATATCATGCCAGCCACTATATAATCTTACTGCAACTTTTTATTGAGTTTTTAAAAATTTTTAAAAAAAATTTTTAATTTGTTCTGATTAGTCTTCCTGAAACTCTCAAGAGATAAGTACTGTTGTTGTGACCAGTAAGAATAGGTGGTTAAGTGATGTGCCCAGGGTCACCCTTAACAGTAAGTGAGAAAGAACTGAAGTCCAGGAACCAAGTCTACTGGACTTCAAAGCCTAAGTTCTTCAGCAACAGGCAACAAAAGCTACCACCATACAATGACCTTCACTGCAGTACCAGGGAAATTAAAAACAACCTACACTAGACGTCCACCAATAAGGGACAAAATAAATTTCAAAATAAAATCTAAAAAATTTGACTCTATGTATCCAACAACAAAAAAATACATATGTACAAACACGAAAGCTTCCAGGAAATATGAAATTAAAAAAATGAAGCAGATCAGGATGTATGGTTTGAGTTCTGTAAAAAAATAAACACACATGAGCATAAACATGGGGGGGAATTTGGAAGAAAGTGTACTAAATTGTAAACCGTTTATTTTTCAAAAGTAGGGTGAAGAGGCCTTCCATTTCCTAAACAATTTTATTAACATCTGAAAATGTTTGCAACCAGCATGTAATTTAATTAGAAGAAAACAAACTGGATAGGCTCACCTGGGCGGGGTGGCGCACTCTTGTAATCCCAATGATTTGGGAGGCTGACACTGGTGGATCCCAAGTTAAAGGACAGCCTCAGCAAATCTGCGAGACCCTAAGCAACTTAGTGAGAACCTGTCTCAAATTTAAAAATTAAAAAAAAAAATTGTAAAAAAGGGCTGGGGATGTGGCTCAGTGGTAAAGTTCCCCTGGGTTCAATCCCCAATACCCTCCCCCTCAACACACAAACCAACCAAAAAACTGGATGGGTCCGTTATTTCTATATCCCTGTGCGAACTGCGTCCCACGAAGAGTGGGGTACCGAGGCAAACAATGTTCCTACCTGATAATTATTCTAACCAAAGATTCTTTCCCTAGAACTGATTTTTGAGCAAAGGCGTTGTGCGCTCGCCATCCAAATGAACGTGCGAATGTTCTACCGTGGACAACCGCATGGATAGGCAACAACCGAGTAAAGTACGCAGTCGTGAAACTACTGCCAGAGCCAGAGGTGTATGAATGCTCGCGGGGGCCCAGAACGCGGAGGGGCCGGCCGCACAGGGAGACAGCGGCACGCGCGGCTGGAGGCGAGGGCAGCACAGCGGGGGCTCATACCTTGAGTGAACCGCCTGGCAGGGTGAGAGTGCGGCAGTCCCAGCTCGGCTCCGCGCTCAAGGCACCTGGAGCCCAGGGGTCGCGCCTCAAGCGCACAGCGACCCCGGTCCGCAGCAGCGCGGCGCCCAGCAACGTTCACCTCCTTTTCAGCTTCCTTTACTCCCAAAACAGTCGGGGATTTCAAATCTGAAAGGCCCGCCCTCAAGCTAGCACGGGATTGGCACGCTCAGGAATTGCGTCACCGTGCGTCTCACAGGGATTCAACCCGGCACCGCGAGGACAACGCTGGGTTCACAAAATGTCTGTAACCCCAGGCTGCGGCGGTACAGGGCGCGATCCCTGCGCAGAGTTAGGTTCGTCTTTATAGGATGCGCGCTCATCCCACATTCCGCTGCTCCTCGAATAAAGCTTCTCGTCGAAGAGACCGACTGTAGACCCCGAGGGAACGCTCCGCAAAGGCCCTTTCTAAATTTGGCCCTTCCCGGCCACCGCCTACCTGCTCCAGTACCAGCCCCACTCGCTAGGTGGTGTTTGTTATCTGTTCCTTCCATCTCCGAGGAACATGGGTTGCTGAGTGGATTTGAGATAGCTTAATTTTTCTCAATGCTCCACATATTTGAGGTCGAGAAAGAACGTTTTGTTCTTGGGGCATAGTAGGCCGAATGCAAAATTACATACACAACTTAATATTTAGTTTGAGCTTTTTTTTTAACCTGAGTATCTCAGATTCTAAAAGCATTAATTTTTTTAAACAGAATCATTTGGTTTATTTTGTGTTCTGTCTTTTAGACTTCCAAAAATCCTGATTTTATTTCTAAACTTTGTTTCTAATGTTGCTTTGGAAAAATACTACCTTTTAAAGGTGTTTCAGATTTACATAAATTTTAAGCGAAGCACGGAGATTATCGTGCAACACCCTTCTCCCACCCCCACCCCAACCTCGACCCTTAGAGCCTCCCCTAATATTTATTTGTTTATCTATTTATTTATTGGTACTTGAGATCTAACCCAGAAGTGCTTTACCACTGTGCTACATCCCTAGTCCTATTATTTTTCATTTTGAGACAGGTTCTTACTAAATTGTGGAGGGGCTAGGCAAAATGCTGACGCTGTCCTCAGACTTCCGGTCTTCAGGGTTCGCTGGGATTACATACAGGCCGGCGCCACCCGGCCTGGCAGTTTCCCTTATTAACATCTTGCGTTCATGTGGTACATTTGTTACAATTAAAGAATCAATGTCAATGAGTTCTTGATAATTAAAACCTTTAGTTCATTAATACTTCACATTTCCCTTGGTTTGGGCTGGGGATGTAGTAAAAGCATTAATCTTGACAGCTGTAGGTTGAAATGCATTTTGTGACTGTTCTGTAGACTGTCCCACCTTACATTGCAGCCAGTTATGGTCTGCTCTGGGAACTGCGCCAAAATGTCTTCCTTGGCTGGAAGCGTTGTGTAGGACACCTAGTTTCAGTCCTAAAGCCATATAACTCCAAACCTGCATCACCGCTGCGTAAACTGCGCCCCCTTTTTCCTCAAATCAGTATTGTTTTGTTTTTTGTTTTTTTGGTACCGGGGATTGAACTCAGGGGCAGTCGACCACTGAGCCACATCTCCAGCCCTATTTTGTGTTTTATGTAGAGACAGAGTCTCATTGAGTTGCTTAGCGCCTGGCTGTTGCTGAGGCTGGCTTTGAACTAGCGATTCTCCTGTCTCAGCCTCCCAAAGTGCTGGGGTTACAAGTGTGAGCCACCGCGCGGGGCTCAAATCAGTATTTGGGACAGGAGAGCTTTTAATTTTGTGTATCGTTTAAGAAAGTTCTTCCCGGTGGCAGTGGCCTGCTCCTGTAATCCCAGAGGCTCCAGAGCCTGAGGCAGGTGGATCAGCCTCAGCAATTTAGCGAGGCCCTAAGTAACTTAGCCAGACCCTGTCTCAAAATAAAAAATAAAAAGGTCTGAGGATGTGCCTCAGTGGTTAAATGCACCGAGTTCAACCCTAATACAAAAAAACGAAAACAAAAACAAAGCCCTCAACTTCCTATAGTCATTTATCATTTTTTTAAATTTATTTATTTATTTGGTACTGGGGATTGAACTCAGGGGTAATCGACCACTGAGCCACATCTGCATCCCTATTTTTGTGTTTTGTGTAGAGACAGGGTCTCACTGAGTTGCTTAGCAACTCGCCCTTGCTGAGGCTGGCTTTGAACTCGCAATTCTCCTGTCTCAGCCTCCCTAAATGCTGGGATTACAGGCTTGAGCCACCGCGCCCGGTTTAGTCATTTAACATTATTATTTAACGTTAACATTTAACATTATTCCCTGTTAAGTACTGGATTGAAAAGGTTGTTGTGGATTAAACTTTAGAAGTGGGTTTTGCAGTCCCCTCTTCAAAATTCTGTGTCTGCTAAATTTTGTGCACACCACATACTTTGGATCTAAAATATAAATTTAAAACATACAAATGAGAACAAGTAAGGAAAAGAAACTGGGTGGAGGTGTAACTGAAAGCTGGGTCCTTGTATGCAATGCCAATTAATGCCTACTTAATAATGACAGTTTTGAGAAAAAGGAAAAAGTTGTTTTATTGCTTTGCTAGCAAAGGAGAAACATAGAAGGCTTTTGTCCTTGAGACTGTGACTCTGCCCACTAGGGAAAACTGAGGGCTTTTAAAGAAGCTATTTAAATATTTAAATATTTAAGATATTCCAGGTGTGCCCGGACAGGGGGTCCTAAGTGTGTCTTAAAGGGGTATTAAAATTGACTTCTTTAAACCCTCTGGCAAATATCTCCTTCCTGTGGTGGGTGTGTGCAAGGACAACTAATTAGGGGAAGGAAAGATAACACTCTCCTTAATCTTGTTAGGGAGAAGGAAGAAGAGAAAAGAACAAGTCCTTTTAAAAATAAGCCTCAGAGCAAGGAGGGCTATACTCAGAAAGTAAACTGAACCACTGTTACAGGGGTAGGGAAAAGGGAAACAAATCTACGTGAATAAAATGAAGCTTCTAATCTTTACAGCATAATAAGAAAATGGTTGGTCATGGATTTGTGCCCAGTTTGGGAAACACCAAACTAAAGTTGTAGATTAAGTTAAATCTATGAAACACACTTTGTAGGATAGAGGGACTTTGAAGAGGTAGACATTTAACCTCCAAAGTGTCTGAAATTGGGATGTAAGAGGTTTTTAAACCTGCAATGGAAACAGTCATGGTTCACACAATTGGGAAAAATAGGAACCCTTGAAACATTAAGAGGAAACATTCAGAATTTCAGAGTTTTATTTTTTTAATTAGCTACTTATGTGAAAAATAAGTATGTAGCATGCTCCAGTGAGAACAGTAATAAGAACTTACATAAGAAAGGCTAATGATTTTCCAACAAAAAAGTCAATAAAACAATTGTGGCTAACAAAATTACAAAAGAGGCATAGAGGTTAAGGGACAATGTTTATTAGTTCATTGGAATGTCAGGATGCTGGCCCCTCTTTTACATTTCTCACTGCCTGGAGGAAAGAGTTTCTCCTAGCTCATAGCCGCCTGGAGTATTTTATCCTATCCTAGGCCTGTTACTCATGGAAACACATACAGACCCTATTAAGTTTCAAAGAAAAGACTGGTGGAAGAAGATACTGGAAGCTTCAAATAGTGTTAGAGTTACTGCCAAGGCATCTGGGACTGCTAACCTGGAGGAATATTCCCAGGACCATGATAAGTTCTAGCAGGACTGACCTTGACACTTTTATTGGTTAATTTTGGCACTGGGTGTGATTAAGTTCATACTCTACTACTCATCTATACTTTTAGGAGGATTAGAAAAATGTTATTTCTTCAAGGCCGGTGATTCTCAACTAGGAACAATTTTGTTCCCCTCGGGGACAGTCGACAATACCCAAAGACATTTATGTTTGTCACAACTAAGGAGAGTGCTACTGGCATCTAGCGGGTAGAGGACACCCTCTAAACATCCTAGAATGCACAGGATAGCTCCTCTACTATACAGAATTATTCAGTCTAAAACATTAGCAGTGCCAAAGTTGAGAAATCCTACCGTTGCCATATGTAGCCCTGAAATAGTGTTATGGGGCAGATGCTCAGAAAACACATCAAGTCCCAGTGATGTCCAAACTGGAGAGTCTTTATTAGCTGACCAGTCCCAGTGATGTCTTTATTAGCTGGCTGGCAGACTGTTCCCTACAGACCTAAACAGTCTCTGTAGGGAACAGTGTCAAGCCTGAGTGTTTCAGGGTATTTAAAGGCAAAACATACCCTAGTTGGCACAGCTGCCAGCAAGCAGGGATCCAGAAGCTGAATTGAGCGCTAGCAAAACAATGCATATGAGGCAATGCATGCATTCTGCACACATTCAGTACTTTCCATAATTATTTGTAATCCTCACATTCAGTACTTTGCACGATCATTTACAATTGATAAAGCTCTGGGTTCTGCACAGGGTCATAAGGAACTAAAATGGATGCCTTAGCTAAGATGGAGTCACTCATGTTAACCTAGTCTACAATAGAATTTCAGCTCTCTCACCCTCTCTCAGGTGCCCTTAGCTAAGACAAAACTGTATAATTACTACTGCTCTGTAGTGTTTATCCCTAGAGGAGGGATGAAGAGGGAGTCAACAGGTTCCTTCTGTGGAAAAAGGCTTCAGAAATTGCTGTGTGATGGAGATAATATACACACAATATATAAACATTATAAATGGTGATTGTAAATATCACACGACCAGAAGATGAATTAAGCCACTCGGCAAGGCTTTATTGGAATGAGCCCTCGGACCAAATCCCCCGGCCATCAGAGCGGGTCGGGAGAAATGGCGTCGGAGATTCCGTGAATAGAGAATTTCAAAAAAACCCCGGTCTGGAAGGGGAGGGCTTGGGTACAGGAAGAGAAGGCCAGAGTCCTTCCTGATGGGTCAGGAAAACTCGCTGATTGACAGGAGGCGTGTCCACTAGTGACGTCACATCTGGCTTGCAGCTCCGCTGACCAGCTTCCTTATTTGGGCATCTTGGACCCTGACCAAACCTGACAGTGATAAGTGCTATGAAGACATATTACTTCAGATTCTCCAGGAAGCTAAGGCAGAGTTAGGAGTACAGGCAATTTACTGTGGGATAAGTACTAGGAAAGATTAAAGGGGAGGAAGGGTATTGGGTCTTGTCAATCTTCATGTCTTAATGCAGATCTGACTTTTTTTTTTTTGGTACCAGGGATTGAACTCAGGGGCACTCAACCACTGAACCACATCCCCAGCCCTATTTTGTGTTTTATGTAGAGACAGGGTCTCACCGAATTGCTTAGTGCTTCGCCATTGCTGAGGCTGCCTTTGAACTCGCGATTCTCCTGTCTCAGCCTCCCTAAGTGCTAGGATTACAGGCTTGAGCCACCGCGCCCGGCTGCCAGATCTGACATTTTTAATAAGAATGGTGAAAGGAAGCTGAGTTGGGAGATTTGTGGAAGTCCATCAGAGGAAACTTGCAGAGGGCAGAAATAGCCCAGACCCTGGTATCTGCCTGCTGGAGGTTTCCTGGGAAGAACAAGGCCTCAAAGGCTTTTACAGACTCAAAGGTATTGAGGCTACCTGCATTCCTCACAGCTCAATGACATTCTTCTACAGAAGGAGATCACAATAGCATATTTCCATGGCTGCCAAAGAAAGATAATTAAAAGATGACAGTAGAAGGATTTTATTTCCAGTAGTTACTGTGAGAAGTACAGATAGATATAATACCTTTGCCAAGGACTGTGGGAGGTGAGAATAGGGAATGACTGCTTTATGTGTATGGGATTTCCTTTTAAGTAATAGAAATGTTTTGTAGGTGGTGGTACAGAACATTGTAAATGTACTAAATGTCACTGAGTTGTACATTTCTAAGTGGTTATTATATATCATGTGAATTTTATGATATTTTTTGCAACTCACAAAAAAATATGTTGTACATTTCAATCTAGTAAGCATACAAAAATCCACTTAACAAAGAATTTTTAAAAAGGCCAGGTGTGGTGGCGCATGCCTGTAATCCCAGCACTTTGGGAGGCTGAGACAGGAGAATGGTGAGTTCAAAGCCAGCCTCAGCAAAAGCAAGGTGCTAAGCAACTCAGTGAAATCTTGTCTCTATGTAAAACAAAAAATAGGGCTGAGGATGTGGCTGAGTGGTCAAGAACCCTTGAGTTCAATCTCTGGTACAAAAAAAAAAAAATTAAAAAACATTACTCTTACCATTACTCTATGAAATGCATGTCGTTATTTTCTATTTATTTTTTTAAAAATGCCTATTGTATACAACTGTAGTCTAACGTGAATATTTTTTTTTTAATTTTTTTAGTTGTAGATGGACACAATGTCTTTATTTTATTGCTTTGTATGTGGTGCTGGGGATCAAACCCAGGGCCTCACGCATGCGAGGCAAGCGCTCTACCACTGAGCTACAATCCCAGCCCCTAACGTGAATATTTTAATCTTTCTTCATGGCCACCTTTTCATTTTTTATTTGATTTTTATTTTGTGGTATTAGAGATGGGGCCCATGGATGCTTTACCACTAAGCCATGTCCCAGTCCTTTTTTGAGACAGTCTTGCTAAGTTGCTGAGACTGGCTTGAAACTTGCAATCATCTTGCTTCAACCTTCCAGATTCCTGAGATTACAGGCATATACCACTGTGCCTGGCTGGCTTTTCATTTTTTAAAAAAATTAACATTCACATGACATAAAATAATCATTTAGTAATATACAATTCAGTGACATTTAGTATATTTATAATGCTCTGTACCATTACCTGTAAGATGAACGACCAGATGGAAGTGAAACAGGACCAACACAGGCTTTTATTCTAGGAAATACGTTCCCGGACCAGTTCCCCACCCAGTCACCAGGCTTGAACAGGTCGGGAAAATGGTGCTGTGCCTCGTGTTACACAGGGTTATATAGCCTCTCCCCATCCGGAAAAGGCAGGCTTGAGGCCAGGAAGAGGTGTTGACTTAGAGTCCAGTGTCTTCTGAGATTGGTTTGGTGCAGCTGGTGATATCAGATCCCTTCCGGTATGAGCCGAGAGCCGTACTGTAAGTTCGCTTCTTCTTCCGTACAGATCATTGGGGGCCGCCATTTTGGTGTGCTTGACGCACGCGTGCTGCGTTCAGCGCATGCGTGCTGCGTTCATCGCATGTGACAGTGAGTGGGCTGGCTCCTGGTGTTGTGTTGGTGCAGCGCCGCGGCGCAGCAGGGTCTGGTTTTCTGTGTCTGCCTCCAACCTAACATTACCTACAAAACATTTTTATTACTTAAAAGAAAATCTTATACCCATTAAGTGGTGATTCCCCAGTCTCCCTTCCCACAGTCCTTGGCAAAGACCAATTTATTTTATGGTTTTTTTTCTTTTCTTTATTTTTTCTTTTTTTGGTACCGGGGATTGAATTCAGGGGCGCTCTAAAACACAAAATAGGGCTGGGGATGTCGCTCAGTGGTTGAGTGAGCGACATCCCCACTGAGCGACATCCCCAGCCCTATTTTGTGTTTTATGTAGAGACAGGGTCTCACTGAGTTGCTTAGCGCCTTGCCATTGCTGAGGCTAGCTTTGAACTTGCGATTCTCCTGTCTCAGCCTCCCTAAGTGCTGGGATTACAGGCATGCGCCACCGCACCCGGCTTGTTTTATGTTTTTATGAACGCATTTATACAGATATTTCATATAAAATGTTTGTTAGGCTTCCTCCTGTAACATAATTTTTTGAGGTTCATATACATTGCAGCATGAATCAATATTTCACTCCTCTTTATGGCTAAACAATATGACATTTTATGTATATATCACATTGGTATTTTTAGCTTCCAAATGTGTCTTTTCAGCCATACTCACCGGTGAATAGCCCTTCTTTGCTAACAAAATCCACAACCTAAATTGATGGCTTTGTTGTCCTGAGGTTCCTTGAGGCTGTTCTGTAGCTTAGCTCTGATGCCATCTTGTGGTTTAATGGATACCTGCACTGGGAGCCTTATGTAGCAGTTTTGATCTGTAGTTTTTCCCCATGTCAATCTGGATCTGGTTGGCCTCCTTGCGGAGAGAAGAAAACCAAAGAGTTTAATGCCTACCATACTGAGAAGGTTCACCCCAGGAACAATTTCTCCCAGATTTTCTAAAGCTCATTCAGGTTCAACATGTTTAGAATAGAACTCTCCATCATTCTGCCACATCCTCCCCATGATTTTCACTTTTAAATTCTCTCTACTCTTTTTTTGGGGGGAAGGGGTAGTGGGGATTAAACCACTGAGCCACATCCCTAACCTTTTTTTGTATTTTATTTAGAGACAGGGTCTCACTGAGTTGCTTAGATCCTCAGTTTTGCTGAGGCTGAACTCAAACTCGTGATCCTCCTGCCTCAGCTTCCTGAGCCACTGGGATGACAGGTTTGCATCACTGCGCCCAGCTTAAATTCTCTCTACTCTTTTTCTTTTTCTTTTTGGTACTGGAGATTGAACTCAGGGACACTCGACCACTGAGCCACATCCTCAGCCCTATTTTGTGTTTTATGTAGAGACAGGGTCTCACTGAGTTGCCTAGCACCTCGCCATTGCTGAGGCTGGCTTTGAACTCGCAATTCTCCTGTCTCAGCCTCCCTAAGTGCTGGGATTACAGGCTTGAGCCACCACGCCCAGCTGTCTCTACTCTTTATGTCTGTGAAAGGCTAAGTCAGAGCCTGAAGAGCCATTCTGCATTTTTTCCTCTTTCTTCTTTCCCCTATTCTGCTCCCCAATTCCAAATTACCACTAATTTCTTGTCTTTTTCTCTTATTCCTCTACTACTGTCTGAGTCATGACCTTCAGTATTTGTTACTAAAACCATTGCAGTTGATTTTCTCTATCATGTATTCATGTCTTTCATCTTCTCATCACATCTATATAATTTTTTTTTCATTTTTGTTTCAGCATGATTTATCTGAAGCTCAACTTTAAATCCTTCAGTGCTTCTGCAGAGCCTTCAGGGTAGGTCCAAGATTCTTGCTGTGGCTTGTAAAGAGTATATATATATTTTTTGGTACTGGGGATTGAACTCAGGTGTACTCAACCACTGAGCCACATCCCCAGCCCTATTTTGTGTTTTATGTAGAGACAGGGTCTCACTGAGTTGCTTAGCACCTCGCCGTTGCTGAGGCTGGCTTTGAACTCATGATTCTCCTGTCTCAGCCTCCCTAAGTGCTGGGATTACAGGCTTGAGCCACTGCACCCGGCTTGCTTATAAAGTATTGTTTGAGTGGACAGCTGTCTGATTCTGGGCCTGCTATATTTTATTATGACTTTAAATGTTAATTGACTTAGAGATGAGCAACAGGAGTATTGCTGAGCATCAAAAAAAAATAGACTTTAGCTTTTAGAGCATTTTTATGTTCACAGCAAACTTAAAAGGAAGATACTGAAATATCTCACATATTTCCTGTCCTCACATATACAATAGTCTCCCTCATTATCAGCATCTGCCATCAGGGGTAATATGATAAATTTTCTGATGCTAGAGTGCACAGCCTGCCCTACTTTGGGGTGTCTTGAAATATGCCTACACATAGTCTCTTTTTTCTGTCTTAGCCTTCTTGATCCCTTCATTGGGGAATATGTGGATCCTGTGCATAAAAACGACTGGCCAAAGGAAACCAGGGTGTTGCCCCAGGTTAATTATCCATTCACAGCCACCTACAGTTGCTGTTACACTGTCCCCATGTGCCATGTTGAAAGTAGTCATATGCAGAACTTCATTTAGGCATGTGAGTAGAAATGTATCCCAAAATAGTTTTTTAAATTTAATATATTTTATTTTGTGAGTTTAAAAGCATTCTGATAATAGGTCTGCAAACTTTATCAGAATTCTCAAATTGATCCATGGCACAAAAAATGTGGGAATTCTTGATATGGATCTCAATATTCTCAAGTTTCCCATATCTATCTAGGGTTTCTTTTTTGGTACCAGGGATTGAACGCAGGGGCACTCGATCACTGAGCCACATCCTCAGCCCTACTTTGTGTTTTATGTAGAGACAGAGTCTCAATGAGTTGCATAGTGCCTTACCCTTGCTGAGACTGGCTTTGAACTTGTGATTCTCCTGTCTCAGCCTCCCAAAGTGCTGGGATTACAAGCGTGAGCCACCGTGCCCAGCTTATTTAGGTATTTATAAGCTAAATATTTGCACAGAAACACTAGGGCATAAGGAGAGACAGAGATATTAGAATCCAAGTATCCAACTTATTGGCTCTAACTTTGTCTTCTTTCTTCCTTCTTTGGTCTGGAAGGGATAGACTTTTCATGTCATATTAATGATTCTCAAACCTCTTGATTATGTTACCCCTTCATACTTTTAAGAAATATTGAAGACTCAGCCGGGCGCGGTGGCTCAAGCCTGTAAACCCAGCACTTAAGGAGGCTGAGAAAGGAGAATTGCAAGTTCAAAGCCAGCCTCAGCAATGGTGAGGTGCTAAGCAACTCAGTGAGACCCTGTCTCTAAATAAAACACAAAATAGGGCTGGGGATGTGGCTCAGTGGTTGAGTGCCCCTGAGTTCAATCCCCAGTACCAAAAAAAAAAAAAAAAAAGAAAAAGAAATATTGAGGACTCCAAAAAGCTCTGGGGTTTTTTTGGTTTATATCCATCAATATTTGCCATAGTAGACATTAAAACAATTTTAATGAGATTTATTTATTCATTAATTATATATATTATATAAGTACTTTATGAAATATAACAATTTTCCAAGCCGGGCACAGTGGCGCAAGCCTGTAATCCCAGCACTTAGGGAGGCTGAGACAGGAGAATCGCGAGTTCAAAGCCAGCCTCAGCAACGGCAAGGCGCTAAGCAACTCAGTGAGACCCTGTCTCTACATAAAACACAAAATAGGGCTGGGGATGTGGCTCAGTGGTCGAGTACCCCTGAGTTCAATCTTCAGTACCAAAAAAAAAAAAAAAAAAAGACATGTAACAATTTTCCAAAGTAAAATACAATTAAAAAGAGAGTGGATTTATTTTATATTTTTGCAATTCCCTTTGATGTCTGGTTAAGTAAAGGATGGCTTACTAGAAGCTCATATCGGCTTCTGCATTCAATTTGTTGCAATTTCACACATCATATAGCCTTTGGAAAACCTCTCTACACTCTGGAGAGAATGAGCGAAAAAAGTGCATAATGTTTTAATGTATTGTTAAAATAATTTCAATTTCATATGTAGAGAGCTATCTGTGGGCTGTGTGTGGACCACCACGCATCGTAGCCATTTTTGAATAGGAGAATCTGGTGTCTAGGAATGGCCAGTCAATATTTCATCTGGTTGATTGCCCAGACACTCTGAGCCCTATTCAAGTTCTGCCAAAGGTCCCATACAGCACTGGAGATGGGGTGACCTGCTGTAGCCACACAGCCCCTCTGAGATAGGTGTGGCCTGCCAAGATGCCAATCAACCTGCTGACTGCAAGACATCACAAAGCAAGACTCCGCCCTTGAAACCTTATCCCTACCTTTGATGTACCCCTTTAATTAAATCATGGGAGCCATTTTGTCTTGTCTTGCCCAGCTCCTGCATGGACTAGGATCTGTCAGGGGCTCCATCCTTTTGAAACTATAATTCTGCCTTTGTCTTTTGTTCTTTACTAATTATTCTAGACTTTAATTTCTCAGGTGGCTTACATCCTCCTCGGCAGGAAGAACAATCCCCCAAAGCAGATGCTGGACGTCTCTCCTTACTCATAGACCTCCCAAAATGATCCTAGGGATTTCTAGGGGGTTTCTGGATCACACTTGAGAACTGCTATTCTGTGTTTTATGTAGCAATACTCAGATCTACACAGTTTGGCCAAAAGGATGGCATCCTTTGACCTCTCTGCCACATTGTCCTTGTATATCTAATTGTTGTCCTGAAATGCTCTTGGGAGTAAATCAGTTTATATATTACTAAACCTTTATTTCAAGACTGGCTTCAAAATCCTATTTTGATTCCCAGAAGATGATTATTAGCTTTTCTTTTCATTTGCATTACTGCTGCAATACACATAAGTGTTCTTAAGACATGGATATTCCTGTCAGAATATGGGGAGATTTATCACAAAGAAATGCAAAAACTAGAAAGTAGAAAAATTAAAATTTCTGTTATTTTAGTATGATAAAATAGTTTAGCTTGTTTTGGTTGCTTTTTCTCCAATTTGCCCAGACACTCTGAGCTTATGTAGGTATCTGGGCAGCTAGAATTACAGACATGTGTCACCTTGCCTGGTTCTAATATTGTATTTTGAAAGCATGTATGTAACTTGTCTGGTTTCATAGTTTCATAGCTGGAGAGGAATTTTGTTTCAGGATAAATTGTACCTTGAATTTCACCCACACCTGATTTAGATAGTATTTAGATGAGACTGAATCTTAGACTTTAAACTTGATGCTGGGATAAGTTAAATTTATTGAGGCTTTTAGGTTGAAATAAATGTGTCTTGCATATAATAAAAATATGAAAATTTTGGTGGGGTGAGTCAGAAGCAGAATGTTATAGACTGTATTTTGCCCTTCCCAAATTTACATGTCAAAGCCCTAACTCCCCATATGGCTATATTTGAATATAAGGCATTTAAGGAAGTAATTAGATTAAATAATGTAATAAAGGTGGGATCCTAATAGGATTGGTGGTCTTATAAGAAGAAGATCTCTGTTTTTCTCCCCCTCTCCACCCTGCTTCTTTATCCTTCTTACCTCCCTCTTTTTTTCTCTGCCCTACCTTATTGGGGCCCAATAGAGGAAAGTACATGTTGCAGGTACAGCAAGAGAGCTACAAGGCAAAAAAGCCTTACCAGGAACCAAATTGGCTAGTACCTTAATCTGGAACTTCTAGCCTCTAGAACTGTGAGAAAATACATTTCTGTAGTTTAAGCTACCTAGTCTATGGTACTTTGTTATGGCAGCCATGCGGCCTAAGGGGAGGGAGGAAAAGAGAAAAAGAAAAAGAGAAAGTTTGCAACAGAGGATGTGAAAACTTTTGGGGGTTATGGATATATTTATATCTTGCTCCCAATCAACCTATAGATCAATTTGGGGAGAACTGGCAACTTTACTTCTAATCAATGAATATCATATATGCTTACATTTATCTAAATCTCTTTAATTCTTAAATTCTCAATTAGGGCTCTGGATCAAAGTATTTGTTTTTGTTTTTTGTTTCTTTTGTTCCAGGGATTGAACTCAGGAGTACTCAACCACTGAGCCACATCTCCAGCCCTATTTTGTGTTTTGTTTAGAGACAGGGTCTCACTGAGTTGCTTAGCCATTCGCCATTGCTGAGGCTGGCTTTGAACTCGCCATTCTCCTGTCTCAGCTTCCCAAAGTGCTGGGATTACAGGTGTGCACCATGGTGCCCAGCAATATTTGTGTTCTTTATCCTCCACCAGTAGTAACCTGAAGAGAAAATAGACAGATATGTCATATTTCCAAGAAGAAACTTAGAGGCCATGGCTCCTTTGTAAAAAAGAATGTTGTTTTTTTTTTAAAAAAATTGTTCTAATTAGTTATACATGACAATGGAATGCATTTTGATGCATTGTACACAAATGGAGCACAAATTCTCGTTCCTATGCCTGTACATGGTGCAGAATCACACCAGTAGTGTAGTCATATATATATATACAGTGTAATAATGTTTGTCTCATTCCATTGTCCTTCCCCCCTGCCACACCCCTTCCCCTCCCTTCACTCCTCTTTGCCTAATCCAAAGTTTCTTCATTATTACCTGCCCCCCATTCCCACATTATGGATCAGTATTGGTTTATCAGAGAAAACATTCAGCCTTTGGTTTTTTGGCTTTGGCTTATTTCGCTTAGCATGATATTCTCCAATTCCATCCATTTACCTGCAAATACCACAATTTCATTCTTTTTTAAGGCTGAGTAATATTCCATTGTGTATATATACCACATTTTCTTTATCCATTCATCTGTTGAAGGGCATCTAGGTTGGTTCCATAGTTTTGTGAATTGAGCTGCTATAAACATTGATGGTGCTGTGTCACTGTAGTATGATGATTTAAGTCCTTTGTGTATAAATGGAGGAGTGGGATAGCTAGGTCAATTGGCGGTTCCATTCCAAGTTTTCTGAGGTATCTCCATACGACTTTCCGTAGTGGTTGTACCAATTTTCAATCCTACCAGCAATGTATAAGTGTACTCCTCCCAACACACATCCTCACCAACACATTATTGCTTATATTCTTTTTTTAAAAATATTTTGTTTAGTTGTAGATGAACACAATATCTTTATTTATTTTATGTGGTGCTGAGGATCAAACGTATGCGAGGCAAGCGCTCAACCGCTGAGCCATAACCCCAGCCGCTTTCTTGTATTCTTGATAATTGCCAAGAATGCTGGGTTTTGATGGACATTTCATTTAGTCAATAGTAAATGTGATCATCTGTAGATGTCATTTGCTGATTGTTCTCTAGTATCTTTTCACCCTCTTTTTGGCAACAGTATCAGATATTGTGTCTAGAATCCCTCCTCTTCCAGCCTCAGTCCTAGATGGTTCTGATGGTGCTTCACCTCTGGCCCTAGGAATGGAATAGGTGACCCAGGCTTTAATCAGTTAGCTAGCACAGCACACTACTTGCTCACAGTGTTTGATTCAGGATGGGTGAATGATCTAGGTAAGTACATTCAAAGATGATATTGGGAAGTTTGTTACCAGAAAAGTAGGATTTCTTTTTCTGTTATGGTCTTGAATGACAGCATGTGGGCAGTTTTTGTGGTTTTTGTGCTATCACATGCGAAGAGTTTTGTCTGAGAAGAGAATCAACACAGAATAAATAGGCAGACCCAAGCAGGGTGCAGTGGCGCAAGCCTGTAATCCCAGCATTTAGGGAGGCTGAGACAGGAGAATCACGAGTTCAAAGCCAGGCTCAGCAATGGCGAGGTGCTAAGCAACTCAGTGAGACCTTGTTTCTACATAAAAAACCAAAATAGGGCTGGGGATATGGCTCAGTGGCCAAGTGCCCCTGAGTTCAATATCCAGTACAAAAAAAAATAGTCAGACCCAAAGATTTGGATACAGCAAAACCAGGTACTGGATGAAGCTGTATCTGCACCTAATAATAACTCTTAGCTCTTAGTTATTTATATAAAATAATTGTTCCTTTTGCTCAAGTTTGGTTTTGTCACTAATGTCAAAAAAGTTTCAATTGTTAGGACATTGAAAACATTTATAATATTTGACAGCATACCAGAAATATTCAGAATAAATGAGGTTATCAATATCCCTGCTCTGTTCTGATATCGGTCCTAGAGTATTGTTTGTTATAGGGTGAAATTCTCAAAAAAAGAAATAGAAGGAATTGAAGAGGAGGAAGAAAAGAAAGAAATATAATGTCAATTGAAGTGAAGTGATGTTCAAAATTTCAATTAAATAAGTGAAAATGAAAACAGCAATGAGCACATTGAAGACTTTATTGGCAAAGATTAAACTATAAAAATGCTCAATGC
Organism: Geosciurus inauris; assembly: GCA_004024805.1. Taxonomy (NCBI): domain Eukaryota; kingdom Metazoa; phylum Chordata; class Mammalia; order Rodentia; family Sciuridae; genus Geosciurus; species Geosciurus inauris. The sequence goes on from PVHX01023804.1 coordinate 20,028, forward strand.
TGGGAAGTATAAAATGGCAGACTCTCTCCCATGCAGTTGCTGCAAATATAAATGTTTATAACTTCCCTAGAGGAAAATTTGACAAAAACTATCAAAATTTTAAGTGGGCATATCTTTGAATCTAACAATTTCACTTTTAGACATTTATTCTAATAAATGCATAGATATAGAAAAATATATGCACAAGGATAAGTGCAGTTACTATTGTTTCTACTAAAGAAATAAAAAGTCATCTAAATCATTATCAATAGGATAAGATTATAAATAAAAAATGATACCTTATTCAAATGAATGCTTATGCAGTCATTAAAACTGATCAGAGAGACGTAAAGGCTTTGCTACACAAAGAAGTCCAATATTATTTTTAGGTTAAGAAGCAAAACTAGTTAAAAACAGTAATTATGTATGGCTTATTTCCTTTGTGAAAATTAATAATTCCTCTTATTTGAATGGACTTTTAAAAATTAATTTATTTAAATGCATTTCAAGTCATAGTACATATATAGAGCTCAATTTTTCCATTTCTCTGGTTGCAAACCAGATAAAGTCACACCATTTGTGTCTTCATACATGCACCAAGGGTAGTGATGACCATCTCAATCAACCATCTTTACTATACCCAGTCCCCTTACCCCTCCCACCTCCCGCCTGCCGCATCCAGAGTTCCTCCATTTCTCCTATGTTCCCCATTCCCACCCTCCTTATGTATCAGCATCCACTAATCACAGAGAACATTCGGTATTTGGTTTTTTGGGATTGGCTTACTTCACTTAGCATAATGTTCTCCAATTCCATCCATTTGCCTGCAAATGCCATAATTTTATTCTCTTTTATTGCTGAATAATATTCCATTGTGTATATATACCACAATTTCTTTATCCATTCATCTATTGAAGGGCATCTGGGTTGCTTCCACAGTTTTGCAATTGTGAATTGTGCTGCTATAAATATTTAAGTGGCTGCTTTACTGTAGTGTGCTGTTTTTAAGTCTTTAGGGTTTAGGCCAAGGAGTGGGATAGCTGGATCAAATGGTGGTTCCATTACAAGTTTTTTAAGAAATCTCCATACTGCTTTCCAGATTGGTTTTACCAGTTTGCAGGCTCACCAGCAATGTTTGAAGTGTACCTTCTTCACCACATCCTCGCCAGCACTTATTGTTGCTGGTATTTTGGATAGCTGCCATTGAATGGACTTTTTGATGCATTTTAAAAGCCTGAACAAGTATTATGTGATTTGGTCAAGAACTTCTTTGATGGCAAACCCAACTCAAATTAGTTTATATAGCTAATATATATATATGTATGTATTTTGGTACCGGGGATTTGAACTCAGGGGTGCTTGAACACTGAGCCATATCCCCAGCCCTATTTTGTGTTTTATGTAGAGACAGGGTGTCACTGAGTTGCTTAGTGCCTCGCCGTTGTTGAGGCTGGCTTTGAACTTGTGATTCTCCTGTCTCAGCCTCCCAAAGTGCTGGGATTACAAGTGTGAACCACTGCGTTCGGCTTACATAGCTAATATTGTAAAATGAAATAAATTCATGAACCACAGAGTTTTACAGAATTCAGAGATTATAGTAGGGAATATGAATACTGTCAACATTTTTTTCTCTCTGTCTTTCTCTTATTTCAACTTCATCTTCTTTTACTGTAGATGGGATTTCTCCATATTGTGAGAAACATGGCTGCCAGGTACTTCTACAGATACACATTCTATGACACTAAAAGCATGGTGGGAACAATTTTCTCTCTTTTATCTTCCCACTGTGAAAATCTCAGGGCAAGATTCTGATTAGCCTTGTGTCATATGCCCACACTTTTTTTTTTGGTGCTGAGGATTGAACTCATGGGTACTTGACCACTGAGCCACATCCCTAGCCCTATTTTGTGTTTTATGTAGAGACAGGGTCTCACTGGGTTGCTTAGTGCCTCGCTGTTGTTGAGGCTGGCTTTGAACTCGCGATTCTCCTGTCTCAGCCTCTCTAAGAGCTGGGATTACAAGCGTGAGCCAATGCGCCCGGCAATATGCCCACACTTTTGACCAATCATTCTTATCAGGAGGTTGAGATTCTGTGATTGTCCTGCCTGTTGTCAAGGGAATGAACTGTATCTGTAAGAGGGTAGTATAGATATGGCCACTAAGGCAACAGTTGTGCCACTAAGGCACCATCCCAGTGGTGTCTACTGTATACATTAAAATGTTAACTGTGGTGTTAAGGAAATGAGATTAGGAGGGAGGCTTTTACTTTATATTTTATATATGTTGTATTTAAAATTTTTTTCAGCAAGACTTTTGTATTGGGTAATAAATTATTCCAATTTTGAGACAAAAAGATAAAGGATAAAAACTTTTATTAAAGTCTACAGAAAAGAAGATTCAGAGGAACATGGTAGTTCTAATTAAAAATTTACTGGCTACTTTGTAAAAAAATATTTGTACAGACCCAAGACTATGCATAACTCTATTGGTTAGAGCTGAAACTCGTGAATGGAAGCTGTAAAGAGATGTTGGCTGAACATAAGAAAGAGTTTAAAAATAATATTTAGTAGCTGTAGATGGACAGCATGCCTTTATTTATTTATTTATTTATTTATTTATTTATTTATTTATTTATTTATGTGTGGTGCTAAGGATCAGACCCAGTGCCTCACACATGCTAGGCAAGTGCTCTGCCACTGAGCTACAGCCCCGGTCCCAAGAAAGAATTTTTAAAAAAATTTATTAGTTATAATCAGTTATACATGACAGTAGAAAGGCTCTTTGAGTCACTGTACACAAATGGAGCATAACTTTTCATTTCTTTGGTTGTACACGATGTGGAGTTGCACCACATGTGCAGTCATACATGTACCTAGGGTAATGAGGTTCATCTCGTTCCACCATCTTTCCTGCCCCCATGCTTCCTCCCTTTCCCTCTCTCTCCTTTGCACAAAGTTTTTCTATTCTCCCCACTCCCCACCTCCCCATTATGGATCAGTATCCACTTATCAGAGAGAATATTTGGCCTTTGGTTTTTTGGGATTGGCTTACTTCCAATGATATTCTTCAACTCCACCCATTCCCTGCAACTGCTATAGTTTTATTCTCATTTAATGCTGAATAATATTCAATTGTGTGTATGTACTACAGTTTCTTTATCCATTCACTTGTTGATTCAAGAACAGACACATTATTTTTAGACAATGGAACTGCAATAAAAGGGAATCATAAAATTCCCACAAAATTATCTCTTGAGACTTTTACTGATAACAGGATGGAGTGATTTATGGGAAACCATAACTCTCTTGAAAAAAACTAGAAAAGCTAGATTAAATTTAAAAAGAAAAGATATGTTTAAAGGAATTAGAGACCTGCTGAAGCCTACAGGACTAACACGAGTCACATAACAAATGGTGAAAATCCAGAGAAAAGTGTAATATTTATTTGAGGCTTTTTTTTTTCTCAGTAAATTTGACAATTTATTTCCCCAAGCAAGTCTGAAATAAAAGCTTTTTTTTTTGAAAAAGAACACTGAGTGACCATTAGAAACACAAGAAAATTCAAACACATGCTGCCCTTCTGAAACATTCACTAAAATTTAAAATTCTTAGGGCAGAATACTCACAGCATAAGTTTAAACCCCTTGAAAGAAAAGCAGATCCTCTGCAGTATTATGTAGCTGCATGGACCATCTAGATGGAAGGGCCATAGTGCACCCTTGACTCAAAGTCTTGGAGAGGCTGTGACATCTAGCGGTGAATCAGAGGTAAACAAAGCCCAAATCTGTCTCCAAGCCTTACCCCTTCTATTAAGATAATTAGCCCATACTTTACCTTTCTGGCAAAGAGCCTGAATCCTTTATGAAGGCATTGTTTAGACTCTATAAACTTCAATATACTATGACTGATTGGCCTAGACTTCTGCTTTGATTTTTAATAACACATATATAATTGTCTTCTTACCTGGTTGATATCTTGTCTATCTCTGAAAACCTAGGATCAGTGCTAGAGTCATTTCATTCCTTTCTGGCTATTCCTGCCTCTACATACTCCTACTTCACTCTCTATTTTCACCTCTCATTTAGTCATGTTGCTTTTTATCTTTTTCTTTTTCATATTCATACGTCTTAGGTGTAGCACTATTCTTTCTTGTTTTATCTCAACAGCTTCCTAATTATTCTTTTTGCTTCTGATTTCATCAAGTCTAGTGTGTATATTTTTAGTATTTTATCAGTAGAGTATGCTTTGTTTGTTTGTTTGTTTTTTAATTTGTCCTTTTTTTTTGTGCTGCTGGAGATTGAACCCAGGGCCTTGTGCGTGCAAGCCAAGCACTTTACCAACTGAGCTATATCCCCAGCCTCCATATCACCTTTTTAAAAAAGCTTTATTTTATTTATTGATTTTTATGTGGTGCTGAGGATCGAACTCAGTGCCTCAATCATGCTAGGCGAGGATTCTATCACTGAGCCACAACTCCAGCCCTATTTGTTTTATGTAGAGACAGGGTCTCACTGAGTTGCTTAGTGCCTCGCTGTTACTGAGGCTGGCTTTGAACTCGCAGTTCTCCAGTTTTAGCCTTCCAAAGCGCTGGGATTACAGGCATGTCCCACCATGCCCAGCTTCTATATCATTTTTTTAAAAAAATTGTTTTTAGTTGTAGATGAACACAATATCTTTATTTATTTTATGTGGTGCTAAGGATTGAACCCAGTGCCCACACATGCAAGGCAAGCGCTCCACCACTGAGCCACAACCCCAACCCCTATATCACTTTATTTTTTTTTAAAATATTTTTTAGTTGTCAATGGATCTTTATTTTATTCATTTATTTATATGTGGTGCTGAGAATCGAACCCAGTGCCTCACGCATGCTAGGCAAGCACTGTACCACTGAGCCACATCCCAGCCCCCCTATATCACTTTTTTTTTTAATTTAGTTATTTTATTTAAATGCATTTCAAGTCATAGTACATAACCAGAGCTCAGTTTTTCCATTTCTCTGATTGCAAACCAGATAAAGTCACACCATTAGAGTCTTCATAGATGTGCCAGGGGTAGTAATGACCATCTCAAATAACCATCATTACTAT
>PVHX01023805.1:0-23634 GCA_004024805.1 Geosciurus inauris
TATCAATAGATTGTAGCTAATAGATTACTAAGGGTATTTTGTTTATTTTATTTTATTTTGCCATACTGGGGATTGAACTCAAGCACTTTTTACCACTGACCTACATCCCGAGCCCTTTTTATTTTTTATTTTGAGACAAGGTCAGGCTAAGTTGCTGAGGCTGGCCTCAAACTTGTGATCCTCAGCCTTCTGAGTTGCTGAAATTTTAGGCATGGGCCACCATGCCTGGCTCTAACGGTAGTTTGTCAACATTTAGAACACTAAAATTTCAGTGCTCAAAATACGTTGTATGTTTTACAGTTTGTTATGAGAACTAACTTGCATTTTGTGCTTTATTTAATGTTTCCTTACAATGAGAATGAAAGACCGCCAGAGGGAGTGTGGGGTCTGCACATTTGGTGTATTTTTTCTTCATCCTTGGTGTGAAAGCAAAACATTTTTAAAACAACAATAACATTTTATTTTAGTTCTCTAAAACAATCAGGCAAACCATATTGAAAGTTGGGGAATTTAGCCAATAGGAGTTGTAATAAAAATCAAAGCTTAATTAAGGCTATTTTTCTTCTTTTAAAGAAAGGTAAAATTATTAGAAAAATGAAAATAGTGTATTTTCAGAGTGAAATAATGGATTTTTTTTTTTTTTTGGTACTGGGGATTGAACTCAGGGGTACTCGACCACTGAGGCACATCCCCAGCCCTATTTTGTGTTTTATGTAGAGACAGGGTCTCACTGAGTCGCATAGCGCCTCGCCATTGCTGAGGCTGGCTTTGAACTCGCGATTCTCCTGTCTTAGCCTCCCTAAGTGCTGGGATTACAGGCTTGAGCCACTGCGCCCCGCTGAAATAATGGATTTTTAAATAAACAGTCACACATCTGTGAAAGCTAGGGAACATCCAAATTTTTTTTTTAATATTTTATTAGTTGTTGAAGGACATTTACTTACTTTTTTATATGTGGTGCTGAGGATTGAACCCAGTGCCTCACACATGCCAGGCAAGCGCTCTACCACTGAGCCCCAGCCCCAGCCCCGGGAACATCCAAATTCTAAGACTTTTTTTTAAGATTAAAAATGTAGTTCATTTGGATTGTATGTTTTTGAAATTGCTCATTTTTTGGAAGGAAGAATACAGGATGAAGAAAGATCAAAGGCTAGAAGAGGATTATTTTATCCCGTTTGTAGTTTCAGATTTCTTCTTAAGGCAATGGTAAATTTCTAGAATTGTTTGTAGTAGTCTACTTCAATTTTGGCAATTGATAGATAATATTAAATGAGGAATCTGCTGAAAATGGTCATCTGATTATCAAACAGGGTTGCAAATTTCAAATTGATCTCTTCAAAAATCAGATTTGTGAGGCAAGCGCTCTGCCCCTGAGCCACAACCTCAGCCCAATAAATTCATTTTTTAAAATCTAACTTTTTTTTTTTGGTACTGGGGATTGAACTCAGGGGTACTTGATCACTGAGCCACATCCCCAGCCCTATTTTGTGTTTTTTGTAGAGACAGGGTCTCACTGAGTTGCTTAGTGCCTTGCTGTTGCTGAGGCTGGCTTCGAACTTGCGATTCTCCTATCTCGGCCTCCCTAAGTGCTGTACAGGCGTGAGCCACTGTGCCCGGCTTAAAAATCTAACTTTTTTGTATCTGTATCATTTTTATTTATTTGAGTGGTAGATGTTTGAAGTAATTGGAGGGCTAACTATATGCTTCAACATACAATTGATATCGAAGATAAATATTTTGACCTTATTAGTTAGAACCATATATATGTATATATACACATTACCTATATATATATGTATATATGTATTTTTTTAAACATTTTTTTTTAGTTGTAGATGGACACAATATCTTTATTTGTTTTTATGTGGTGCTGAGTATCGAACCCAGTGCCTCGCGCATGCAAGGCAAGCGCTCTACCACTGAGCCACAATCCCAGCCCGTATATATGTATTTTTATGTGGTGCTGAGGATCAAACAGACTTAAGTTCAATGAAGAAAAAAATGATATGTCTAAAATCAGGCAACATGAATAAAAGGTCTTTTTCTATTTAATGAACATGTTCATGTTCCTGTGAAAGACAGACTAGGCCTTTTCTCCCTTCTGTACACAGTAAATTTTGTTGGTTTGCAAGCATTATTTGAAAAGTATTTACTAGAATTTTGTTTTGGATTGTCACCCTTAACTGAAGATAGAAGTTTGAAAATATCTGTATATAGTCAGATATTTTTATTATGATAGTTTCCCATATGTACAGATCTGAAGAGAAGTGTATAAAGAACCTCCATGTTCCTGCTCTCCAGATTCATTAGTGAACCTCCATGTACTCATTCCCCAGATTAATTCTGGATATTTTAATTGAAGTTTTTTTTTTTTTTTTTCTTTTTTGGTACTGGAAATTGAACTCGGGGGTACTTGACCATTGAGCCACACCCCCAGCCCTATTTTGTGTTTTATGTAGAGACAGGGTCTCACTGAGTTGCTTAGTGCCTCGCCATTGCTGAGGCTGGCTTTGAACTGGTGATTCTCCTGTCTCAGCCTCCCTAATTGCTGGGATTACCCGGGTGTGCCGCCGCACCCAGTTGAAGTGCCTTTTTTTTTTAAACCTTTATTTTTATGTGGTGCTGAGGATCAAACCCAGTGGCTTACACGTTGTAGGCAAACGCTCTACCCCTGAGCCACAACCGCAGACCCTGAAGTGCTTCTTAAAATAGTTAAATTAAGCCGCGCACGCCTGGAATCCCAGCACTTTGGGAGGCTGAGACAGGAGAATCGCGATTTCAAAGCCAGCCTCAGCAACGGTGAGGCACTAAGCAACTCAGTGAGACCCTGTCTCTACATAAAACACACAATAGGGCTGGGGATGTGGCTTAGTGGTCGAGTGCCCCTGAGTTCAATCTCCAGTACCAAAAAAAAAGGTTAAATTCTGCAGTTTGTAATCCCGGCAGCAGCCAGCCAGGCACTAAGCAATTCCGTGAGACCCTGTCTCTAAATAAATACAAAATAGGGCTGGGGATATGGCTCTATGGTTGAATGCCCCTGAGTTCAATCCCCGTCAGTACCAAAAAAAAAAAAAAGTTAAATTCTCACAAATATAGTAAAATAGTGGTAGTATTGGAATACCAGGGTTTTTTTTGTTGTTGTTTGTTTTTTCTTTTCCCTTCAAAATTTTATTATAGATAAATTTAAAAATCAATGTGTTCTAGGGCTGGGATTGTGGCTCAGTGTTAGAGCCCTTGCCTCGCATGAGTGAAGCACTGGGTTCGATCCTCAGCACCACATAAAAATAAATAAATAAAGATATTGTGTCCATCTACAATTAGAAAAAAAATTTAAAAAAAAAATAAAGATATTGTGTCCATCTACAACTAAAAAAATATTTTAAAAAACTCAATGTGTTCTAGCTCAGAAATTTGACTTTGGACAAATGGTAATTATGAACCTACATTTTTAGCTTGTTTCTGTTAATTCATAACCTGGAAAAAAAAATTTTAAACTCTCATTACAATAAATTAGTCCAAATACACTCTATCTGTAGAGTGTAGAGTACTGCTTACCTGGTAAGTTAGGTTATTTCTGATGGGTACTATCTGAGGAATGTAGTTGTCTAAATGTTCTTTAACCTCTCTCTGTCTAAAACCTCAGTCATCAGAGTGCTCTAACAGATCTTTTTAGGCCCCAAATCTATATAGTTGTCTAAACTTGAGGTCTAAATTTTCACCTATGTCTTGAAATAAAATATATTTAAATACCATCTCTTTAGCAGCTGTACATAAGCATCATCCTTTCCTCTTTCTCCAGTCCAAACACTTCTCTCCTCTACTTCCTTCTTTAGTGAGTTTCTTGGAGACAGCCGCTCTGAATCCTCAGTATTAAGTACAGCTAAAGTACTGCTGCTGAGTAAATGTAAATTGGTTATTCTTCAAGATTTATGGTAGATTGGGGATTAAGAGTATGGAGTGGACTCTTCTGTTGTGCTTTTGGAATTTGAATCTTATCACTACCATGGTGATACTGGACAAGATAGTTTCTCTAAGCCTCAGTTTCCTTATCTTCTGTATGAAGAAGGGTCAAGAGTAATACCTATCACTTAGCTCAGTGTCTGGTATCTGTTTTCAATAACTATTAAGTTATTAAGCACTGCTGTGTTCCAGATACTTCGTAAGTTCTGTTAGGTTTAAAGTGGTGTTACAAAATAAATAAGATAGAACATATGCACAAAAGATAGACTGGATCCCATGGTAAATGACAAGTGAGTGGTTTACTTAAGGGCTTGAGAGGCAGGAATAATTGCTAAGTAGATGAGAATTTCAAGAAGGTGACAGAACTTGACCTGAGTGTTGAAGGACTAATTAGCAAGTTGACAAGTTCCTTGGAGCCAGACTGTGTCAGTCGAAGCTCTGTTACTATGTAATTTTAAACAAATTTCTTAACCTCCCTCCTAGGATTGTTGAGAGAATTAAATTAGTTAATGCATGTAAAATATTGAGAGCAATGCCTTATTAGAACTCGATCAATTATTAGGTTGAGAAGGGAGAATGTGTTTCAAGTAGAACATTGAATGATAAGGGGAGATAACCTAGGTTCCTTTGAAATGATGAAGCCAAATTGGCTAGAGGGATAATCTCTTGAAAAATAGTGGGTGATTATGTTGGGGCAGGATTATGAATGATTAAGCCAGGGAGTATGATATCTCTCAGTATGTACTGAGGAAACTTGCAAACATTTCTTGGGTTATTTAGCAAGGCCCCCTGTATGTTACTGATCACACTTCTAAGTCTGCATTGCTAGCATTTCTCACTATCTTTCTGATAATAAAACATTTTTATATATTCAAATTATATTCAAATTAATCATGATCCTCTATCCTGCACCATTATGCCTTTTGTCTGTTTCTTTTTGTAAACATGTTTGTGTCTAACTTTTTTCTTCGTATCCTAGTTATTTACAAAATCCTCACTCCTTTTCTCCACAATTTAATGGATTTTTGCTACTACTTGCTTGTTCTTTAGACATACAGTGTATAAACCCTATTTCATAAAGCCACAAAGAGATGAAGAAAGGGAGGGAGAAAGGGAAATACACTCTGTTCTAGCCTCTTGTTTTATAGACAAGAAAATTGAGGTCCAGAGGAAGTAAAAATCACATGCTCAAGATCTAGAGCTAATTTCCGATCAGGTCTGCATCTTTCAGGGCTAAAGTAGGGCTTTATATATATATATATATATTTTTTTTTTCTTCAACTGTCATCTCTGCATGATTCTCACCCTTCTGATAGGAATTATATAGTGCTACCAATAATTTTTCTTCTATAGCTATGAAGCATCAATATAAAAATAATTTTACTACCAGGAACAATAGCATAATAATTCACCCTCATTAAAGAGAAGTCCATTTCTACATTTCTTGAGCATCACTGTTCTTAATAGTGTTTAAAACCAAGACTCCAACAAAATCAGCTTTGAGAAGAAAAGGATTTCTTTTTTTCATTTTTAGTGTTGTGAATTATAAATACAATAGTGTTTTAAATGTAGAGAGCTTTCTCATAAAAAAGTAGACTTTTGTTTCTACAATGGTAGAATACCTATCCTTTTTTTTTTTTTTTTTTTTTTTGGTACTGGGGATTGAACTCAGGAGCACTCAACCACTGAGCCACATTCCCACCCCTATTCTGTGTTTTATGTAGATACAGGGTCTCACTGAGTCGCTTAGCGCCTCGCAGTTGCTGAGGCTGGCTTTGAACTCGTGATTCTCCTGTCTCAGCCTCTCTCAGCCTTGTTAAGTGCTGGGATTACAGGCTTGTGCCACCGCACCTGCTAGAATACCTATTCAGAATACCTATTCTTTTATAGAGCTATTGATAGGTTGGTAATCACATGAAAAGTTGAGAAACTATGTTTTTACTTCACAGCCCCTGACCTTGTAGTTGTGCTTAAGTTTACAACAACAGTCTTCAGTTCTTACGTTTTATTATATGCTATGCATAATGGTGAGAATCTTATTAAGCATCGTGTTTTGTTTGTTTTTGCAGTATGGGGGATTGAACCCAGGGGTACTTTACCACTGAGCTACATCCCCTGTCATTTTTTTCTTTGGAGACAGGGTGTTGTTAAGTTGCCCAGGCTGGCTTCAAACTCGTGATCCTCCTGCCTCAGCCTTTGGAGTTGCTGAGATTACTGTATGTGCCACCCCACATAGCTCAGCATTTTTTTCTTGTACATTGTTTTTAGCCAGAGGCAATATGATGGAATATACATAAAGCCCAAAGTTTAGTGTCTGGTCACACCTGTTACTCAATAGATAATCTCTTCCCTTTTTACAAAGCAGGTCATTCTTTCTTAAATGTAAATAATGTCAGTTGCTAATCACCAATGCATTATCACATCACTTCCTTTTCTTCCCTTAAAATGTATTGTTTTAATGGTGGCAAGATACTCTCTGCATTTTGAAAAATTGGATGCTATATAAATACTTTTTAGGTGCTAAGCATAATTTTATCATGAAATCATTTTGCAGTTGGTAACCTTTTCATATTCTGTATTCTTTGTCATGATTAAGAAAATAAAAAGTGGCCTGGGTTACATAAAGATGCTCTAGACCTCTGCAAAATCTGCCACACTTTTTCCGCCAAAAGCAGGCTTCTGGGCTAGATTCATTTTTTACTGAAATACTGATTTTTAAAAATCATTTTTAAGCACTGTGAGGTTGAATTGAATACAGTTTTCTATTAAAAAAAAAAAAAAGTCCATGTCTTCAGTGCCTTGTATCAGATCACTTATTTATATTTCCCATGGTTTGGGTTTTTTTTCTTCATTTTTCTGAAGGGATAGAGGATTTTTTCTTCTGACTTGTGACTTGTTTTGTATTTAGATGATTACCCTTTACTATATATTTTATCTTTTAATCTAGTAAAAGAGAAGAAATATACTTCAGAATTAGATTTTAGGGTTTTTTGAGGTCTATATGTGTGTAGGCTTCTCTTAGCCCCTTCATACAATATATGGCAACTTCTTTTTCTGTTTTTAAAATATTTTCTTATGCCGAGCTTTTATTGTTTGGATAAACCACTATATGTAGGTGGTTGCTAGGCTTTCCTTCTAAATTTATGTAGTAATAAATTTTGTTGATTTCATTCTTAGAATATTGTTTCTTATAATTTAGCTTGTTTAGGCATTAACCCTGTACTTCTCACTTTCGTTTTATGTATATTATTTTGCTACCTGGCACCTTCCATTTATTATGATTTTCTAGTTTTTATTTGTATCTCTTAAAAGTGGGAAAATTTGAGGCTGGAGTTGTAGCTCAGTGATAGAGCGCATGCCTGCCATGCATGCTGGCATGAAGTTGCCATATATTGCCATGCTGGGTTCGATCCTCAGCACTGCATATGAATACATGAATAAAATAAAGGCCCATCAACAACTAAAAAACATATATATTTTAAAAAGTGGGAAAACTTAACATTATCTTATGCATTCTTTTTGTGTGTGTGTGGTGCTGGGGATCAAACCTAAGGTATTACATATGCTAGGCTGGTACTCCAGCACTGAGCTACAGCCCCAGCCTGGTACATATTCTTATAAACTATTGTCTGTTATAGAATATTTTCATTTTTCTTTTACATTTTTTAATTATTTTATTCTAGCTCTTTAATTCATGATATTTTTATTTTGGTTTTTGGCTATATTTGGGTTATTTTCTTTTTTGGTATTGTTCATTAATACCTCACATATCCATTTAACACACTTTTTGGTATTTTTCAATTTTTATTTTTTTAATATTTATTTTTTAATTGTAGGTGGACAGAATATTTTATTTTTATATGGTGCCGAGGATCAAACCCAGTGCCTCATGCATGCTAGGCGAGCACGCTACCACTGCGCCATAACCCCAGCCCCCACTTTTTGGTATTTTAATATACTAAACATTGTCATATGTGTATGTTTATAATTTCTAAACAAGAGGCTGGGATTATGGCGCAGTGGTAGCGTGCTCGCCTAGCACGCATAAGGCACTGGGTTCGATCTTCAGCACCACATAAAAATAAAATAAAGACATTCTGTCACCTACAACTAAAAAATAAAAAACATTTAAAAAAAATTTCTAAACAAGTGTAATTGAGTTTCCCCCTTTTTCTTAGATCATAGACTGTTTAAATATTTTATATATTGTCTATTTTGCACCTGAAGATGTTGATTACAGTGTATGAGAAATGAATACACTTTATATGAGTTAATTTTTTACAAAAATTATTCAACTTTGCCAGGGCAATTTTGTTTGTAAAATTTCTAGTCCTCCTAATCCAGTGTCCCCAGTTAAGTAATTTAAGTTTTGGTCCTTTTGTCATTTTATCATTCTTTCATTTTTAAAAAAAATTGTCACTGGCTTTTATAAAAGTGAATCAGAATTTTGTGAAAAGTTAGGAAAAAATAATTTCCATTTTAGAACCTATATTTTATATAAATTGCATTATCAGGTTATGTAGTGATTTGGAAATATAAGTTTATGTTACTAATTTCTTCTAATTTATGATTTATATTAACCTATTCACTGGGAAGGATTTCATAATTTTTAATTAAAACAAAAAGCAAGAACCATTACAAAGTTAGAAAACAATCATAAGTCACTTGAGAAATAATGAGCAGGATGAGGGAGTGGGAAGAAATCTTTACACCAATAATCTGAGACAAGATAGTTACTGTGTTTGAACATTAAATTTAGCTCTGAGCTTCCTGGCAAGCAAGAGAAAAAATGAAACAGGATAGGAATCATAGTTATTGTCTGATAAAGAAAGCTTATCAGTTTCACAAAAGAAAGAAATTTTTCTGAATCCTGAGTTATACAAGTTATTGGTTATGTGAATTCTTATATAAGAAATACAATTTATATTTCCGTTTTGGTAAATTATTAATCTCTGCTCTTGCTGTCTTAGCTGCTTTGTAATTTATATGCACTGTAATTATATTTGGTCATATTAAGTTCACATCCACTGTTGTCAAAAGTGGAAATACCATGGCTGGGGTGTGTTTATGCATTGCCTCTAGAGTTGTAGCCATTGAGGAACAGGAAACTGAAAGCTAAAAGTTCAGGAAATGTATTTTGACTGTGTGGGAAAAAAACATATATAATACTTAACTACTGAAATCCATGAGCATTTCAAGACTGAAAATTTTATTTGTATATTTAGAGACGAATATTAAGGACTTCTTATAATCTGTCAGATGTTTAAATATGATATTAGATACAGTATGTACATTGTAGGACAAGGACATTGTACAATGCTAGAAAAAAGATGCAACAGATTATTACATGTGTTCAGCTATACTCTTTCAAGAAATAAAACTGCTGGCACATCAGTGGAATTCTTCAAGGATGTTTTATTTTCAGAGGATTACAGAGTTTTAGTTTTAGTTTAGTTCCAAAGAAAGGTGGGGAGGGTCTCCATGTCTCATAAGATAGTACATTTCATTCTTAGAAAATTCTGATAGTTAAATTTTATTTTCTTATGTTGAATTAAACTTTTGTTGCAATTTATTAATGGGCTCCGTAGTTTTCTTTGTGTTCAGAGAATTATTAATTGATCAAAATTATTTTAAAAATTTAAATGTATAACAGATACTTTCTTAGGTGTTGTGACATTTTAGGAACCTCATAAAATACCTATAGGAAGTCTTTATTCTTGAAGTTATAAAATAATTTTTTGGTGGGGGGGTGCTGGAAGTTGAATTCAGGGGCGTTGGACCACTGAGCCACATCCCCAGCCCTATTTTGAGTTTTATGTAGAGACAGGGTCTCACTGAGTTGCTTAGCGCCTTACCGTTGCTGAGGCTGGTTTTGAACTCGTGATCCTCCTGTCTCAGCCTCCCTAAGTGCTGGGATTACAGGCTTGTGCCACCGCACCCGGCTTAAAATAATTTCTATTAAAGGAAATGTGATGAATGTATATGCCTAGCAGATTTGTATTTTCTTATTGTTTCTATACTTAGCTATTTTAATAGGATACTATTTATATAGACTTAACATTCTTATTCTTTGAGACAAAAATGAAGTTTTAACAGCTTCTTTGAAATGGAAAATTTCCAACATTATATATTTTGTTGCTGTTTCTTTTCTTTTCTTTTCTTTTTTTTTTTTTTTTTGTTACTGGAGATTGAACTCAGGGGCACTCGACCACTGAGCCACGCCCCCAGCCCGATTTTGTGGTTTAATGTAGAGAGACAGGGTGTCACTGAGTTGCTTAGTGCCTCGCTGTTGCTGAGGCTGGCTTTGAACTCACAATTCTTCTGTCTCAGCCTCCCAAAGTGCTGGGATTACAGGCATGCGCCACTGCGGCTGGCAAGCCTTGTTTGTTTGATTTGATCCTGTTTATTAGTGTCTATTTTATGAGGTGCCATAGGTATAATAGGCTAATGAAAATAGACTAATAAGTTCTAGTGGTTCCTATAGGGAAAACAGGAAAAATGGAAACCAAAGGCTTTTCTGTAAGCTCTTTGGGAACAGGGCCTAGGTCTTTCCTGTTCACCATTATGTTAGAATTATTATAGTAAGTGTTCCCTAAATAGTTGCTGAATGAATGGACCAGTTTCTCAGAAATTACTTTTAGTACCTCATATTTCCTGCACTGTGGATAATCAGGATCAATTTATGTTCATCTAATGTTAAGTGTCTCTGTTTAGCCTTTTCTTTATTAATGAAAATTTAATAAGCTGATTATTTTTAAAAGATGTGTATTACACAAACACAAAACAAAGTGAAAAATTCCTTCTTCAACTGCTATTCTCCAGAATTAATGGTTTAATTAATAGCATCCCATCTTGTATTTTTCTAGACATTTTCTCCACATTTTCAAATGTATGTGCATTCATTATACAGACAGAATAATTATTTACATTATATTCATATATAAATAATTATTTACATTATATTCATATATATATTTACATATATAAAGATAAATAGCTTTATCTTCATGCTATTATTTTCCCATACCAATTCATGTATAGCTGCTTCATTTTTAATTGCTGTATAATATTCCTTTCAGACATATGTGATAATAGTCCATTAAGGAAATTTCCCACTTTTCCTTCCTCCTACAACAGGGTTGTGTTCAGTAAGTAGCCTTCACCATATATTTTTTGCTTGCTTCCATGAGATATCTACAGGCAGTTTTCTGGAAGTAATATTTCAGGGCTAAAAGAATTTAAACTTTATATAGATATTGACTAGAGAGTTGGTATGTGAAATGGTTAGAGTGCAAACTTAGGAGTCCATCTGGTTCCACTGTTTACTAGCAGTATATCCATCATAAATTACTTAATTTCTCTATTCTTTAGTTTCACTGTCTGGAAATGACACTGGTAATTCCCGTATTGTAAAGGTATTGAGAGAATCTATCATGGAGCCTACATTCTCGCCTGAGAGACAGGCGGTATATAAATATCTGTGCCAGTTAGTGAGTAGGTGGAAAAGTGGTAGGGCTGTTATATTAGCTTCCTGCTCTTTTATATTAAACAATAGGGATAGCCTCTCAGTTAAGAAAGTATTTGAACAGAGAGATCCAAAGGGAGTGAGGGAGCAAGCTGTGCAACTATTGGGGGAAGAGTTTCAGGTAGAGGGAATTGTAAGTGCAGACGCCCTGAGGAGGCCCGTGTTAGCGGGTACAGTAAGAATGCCCGTGTAGCTAAAGCAGAGTGAATGAATGGACAGTGATAGACCATTTCAGAGATTGCCTGTGATCAACATGTAGGGTTTTAAGCATAAGGACGACTTTGGATTTTATTCAGTGGTAGATGGGAAGCCATTGGAGTATTGCCAAAGTAATTTTTTTTTCAAGTCAGTCTGATTGTCACCTTTTTTTTTTTTTCCAAAATGTTTCAGTTCTGTAATTTCTTTGGAATAAAGTTCAGATGCTTTATTCTGGTACACAACGTCCTTCACTATCAAGCCTGTGCCTTTTTATTTAACATCATCTTTTTTATTTAACATCATCTGACTCTTTCCCACATGTACCCTTCACTTTAGCCAAATTGGATCACAGTTCCCTGGATGGGTCATGGTGATTCATGTCTTCATGTCTTTTTGCACATTGTTTGCCCTGTGAGAAACCTTCCCATTTAGCTGACATGGTCACCCACTCAGTTTTAGATGGTCCCCTCTGTTCTTTTATTCTTTTGCCATTCCCGTGTAGGTCACTTTGAACTCAAGCCACAGTCTTGGAATGTGCTGTTCTTTTACCACTCTTGATCTTACTCTTGCCATACTCTTGCTAATTTAAATTGTGCCCGTCTTTAAAATAACCAGCTCAAACGCTGTGTATTACACAAAATAACCAGCTCAAAAGATGTGAATTACACAAACACAAAACATTGTTCTCTCATGTGGACACTTGGTTTTCTCATTATAAACACTTCATAGTTCCCTTATATCTCATCGTAATTATTTTAAAGTGTTTGCCATATTTCACAAAAAAATTCTTGGCTTGACTTATTTCGGTTTCCTTTGTAGCCCCATGCACAGTCTTGTGCACATTTCACATTCAGTAGGTATTCATGTTGTGCAGGATCAGTAGAATAATTAAGACACTATTGGCATTCAAGCTGCTAAAAGCAGTAAAAATGAATAAGCAAGATGGGATGCTATTAAATTAACAAAACAAATTTACTATAACATAGTGTTGATGGCTTGGTAATGCTAACTTTTTCATATACTTAGCACCAGAAATTAGTTTACCCATTTTGAGATATAGGTTGATGAAATGTATTCAGACACAAATATTTCTATTAGCTTTCTGTTGCAGTGACAAAGTACCAGAGATAATCAACTTATGAGGAGAAAAGATTTGTTTTGGCTCACAGCTTCAGAGGTTTCAGTCCATGGTCAATTGACTCCATTGCTTTTGGGCCTGTGATGAAGCAGAACATCATGGCAGGAAACATGTGGAAGGGAAAACTGCTTCCTTGTGGCAGCTGGAAAGCAGAGAGGAGGGAAAGAGACTGGGTCCCACTAGGCCCTACTTTCTGAAGGTCCCACACCTCCCAGTAGCACCACAGGCTAGAGGCCAATCCTTTAATGTGTGGGTCTTTGGGAGATATTTAAGATCCAAATCATAACAGTGTTATGAGCCAATCATATCACTTCTGGAAGTCATATTAAGAAAGTAATACAAGGGGCTGGAGTGGTGGCTCAGTGGTAGAGCACTTGCCTAGCATGTGTGAGGCACTGGGTTTGTTTCTCAGCACCACATATAAATAAATGAATAAAATAAAACTCTATCAACATCTTTAGAAAATTTTAAAAAAGAAAGTAATATAAACTAAAATGACAATTACAGCAGCTACTACTAATGTTGAAAGCTTACTGTGTGAGAGGAACCATACAAAGCCCTTTATATGCATTACTCATTTTATCTTCTCAGAATCCCAAGAGATGTTAATATGTTAAATGTCATGTTTTAGTCGGAGAAACTGAAGCAAAAAGTAGTTCAGTGACTTGTTGAAGACAGACAGCTGCTATGTTGTCAAGCTCAGATAATCACACAAATAAGAACTCTCAGTTATATATGATATGATATGAAATCATAGGCACAGACATCTTCACAGAAGTGTTATGTAGAATATATATATTGGAATCAGGTTATATGGTGAATTATGGTCCATCTATTCAATATGATAATTTTTATAATGGCTGTATTAGACTAAAATTTGTCTATCATTAATATTCACCTGAAAGTGTACAATTCAGGGATTTCTTACATATTCACAGTAATGTGCAACTGTCACTGCTATCCCTGTTCTGAACATTTTATTAGCCACAAAAGAACTCCTTTATCCATCAGCAATCACTCTCCATTCCCTCTCCTGCCTTCCTCCCCAGTCCTAGGCAACTCCTAATCTGCTGTCTCTAGATTTGCTTATTCTGGGCCTTTCATATGAATGGACTCATATAATGTGTGGCCTTTCATGAATGTCCTATTTTCTTTGCATAATGTTTCCAAGATTCATTCATGTTATTAGTACTATTGCTGAATAATATTCCACTGTATAGATATACCACATTTGGTATATCCATTTATCAGTGAAGGGAGATTTGAATGGTTTCCACTCTTTGATTGTTGTAATGTTTTTATGAACATTTGTGTATAGATTTCTGTGTGAACATGTTTTTATTTTTCTTGGGTATATACCAAGGAGTAAATTGTTGCATCAAATAGTAACTAAGTTTAACTTTTTGAGGAAGTGTCAGGCTGTTATCTAAAGCAACTGGGCCATTTTACATTCCTACTAGCAATGAGTGAGAGTTCCACTTTGTCTACATCTTTGTTAAGACATTACTGCCTTTTTTTTTTTGGTACCGGGGATTGAACTCAGGGGTACTCAACCAGAGCCATGTCCCCAGCCCTGTTATCTGTTTTATTTAGAGATAGGGTCTCACCGAGTTGCTGAGGCTGGCTTTGAACTCACAATTCTCCATTACTGCCTTTTAATACTAGCTACCCTATTGGATGTGTGGTGGTATATCATTTTGACTTCGATTTGCATTTCCTTAATGATATTAAACATCTTTTCATGTGCTTATGACATGGGTTTATGACTCTACATGTTTGGATAAATGTCTATTTAAATAATTCCTTTACTTATTTTTAAAATTGCATTGTCTTTTTATTGAGTTCAAGGAGTTCTTAATATATTCTAGGTATAAATTCCATTATCAGATGTGTAGTTTGTAAAAGTTTCATTTATACTCTTTTCCCTGCCTCTCTTCCTCTCTCCCTTTCTTTCTTTCTTTTTTTTTTTAAATATTTTTTTTTAGTTGTAGATGGACACAATTTCTTTATTTTATTGCTTTGTACGTGGTGCTGAGGATCGAACCCAGTGCCTCACGCATGCAAGGCAAGCGCTCTACCGCTGAGCTACAATCCCAGCCCCTCTCTCCCTTTTTTACTGTGTTGCCCAGGCTAGACTAAAACTGCTGAAATCAACTGGTCTTCCTTCCTCAGCCTGGGATTACAAGTGCATGCCACCACACTTTACAGTTTCGGATAGCATTCACAAAAGTTTTAATTTTGATGAAATCCAATTTATAAATTGTTTCTTTTATTGCTCGTGCTTTCAGTTTCCCATAAGAATCCATTACCTAATCCAAGAGCAGCAAAGATTTACACTTAGGTTATCTTCTAAGAATTTTATAGTCTTATATTTTAAATTTATATCTTTGATCCACTTTTGATTTTTTTTTGTATATCATGTGAGACAGCATATCCAGTGTTATAATCTTTTAAAATTAGAGATCTAGTTGTCCTAGCATCATTTGTTGAAAAAGACTATTTTTTATCCTCTTCAATTATCCTGGCACACTTTTTGAAAATTAGTTGACTATACATATGAATTCTTTCTCTTTTTGTAATTTTTTTAGTTGTATATGGACTCAATACCTTTATTTTATTTATTTTTATGTGATGCTGAGGATCGAACCCAGTGCCTCACATGTGCTAGGCAAATGCTGTAACACTGAGCCACAACCTTGATCCAAGAGTTTATTTCTTTTCTTTTTTTTGGTACTGGGGATTGAACTCGGGGTACTCAACCACTGAGCCACATCCCCAGCCCTATTTTGTGTTTTATTTAGAGACAGGATCTCACTGAGTTGCTTAGTGCTTCACCATTGCTGAGCCTGAATTTGAACTCAGGATTTTCCTGTCTCAGCCTCCCAAAGTGCTGGGATTACAGGCATGCGCCCCCAAGCCCGGCAAGAGCTTATTTCTTGACACTCAGTTCTATTCCATTGCTCTGTGTCTGTGTGTATGCTGGTATCACACTATCTTGATTACTGTAGCTGTGTAGTAAGTTTTTAAACCGTGAACTGTGAGTCCTACAACTTTAAGGTAGGTTTGGCTATTTTTTTTTTTTTAAACATTTTTTTTAGACATTGATGGATCTTTATTTTATTCATTTATTATTTGTACGTGGTGCTGAGGATCAAACCCAGTGCCTCACGCATGCTAGGCAAGCGCTCTACCACTGTGCTACAGCCCCAGCCCTAGGTTTGGCTATTTTGAGCCCCATAATATCCATATGATTTTAGGATCAGTTTGTTAATTTCTGTCACAAAGTAAGCTCAGCTTTTGGTAGAGATTTCATTGGTCAGTTTGGGGAACATTCAATAGAATATAATTTAGTCATTTGAAACTGTAGTTATGAGGACAATAGTAACATTTGAAAAACTATAGTGTTAAGTTAGAAGAAACTATATGTATGAAAAATACATTTGAAAAAATTCTGTTAAAGAGTCCTCATCAAGAGAATGAGAAGACAAGCCAAACTTGGAGGGAAAATTTACAAAAGACAAGGAGCATTGTCCAAAATATACACACAACTCTTAAAACTCAACAATAAGAAAATAAACCAGTTGAACATGGGTAAAAAATCAGAACGGGCTGGGATTGTGGCTCAGTGGTAGAGCACTTGCCTCGCATGTGTGAGGCACTGGGTTCTATCCTCTGCACCACATATAAATAAATGAAATAAATGTCCATGGACAACTAAAACATAAAAAAATTTAAAAAAATAAATAAAGATATTGTGTCCATCTACAACTAAAAAAAAAAAATTAAAAAAAAAATCACAACAGACACCTCACCAGAGAAGTTGTATAGATGGCAAACAGGCATGTGAAAAGATTCTTAATGATATATGAATTAGGGAATTGCAAATTAAAGCAGTGATAAGAGATACCACTACATGGGCTGGGGTTATGGCTTAGTGGTAAAGTGCTTGCCTAGCACGCTTGAGACACAGGTTCGATCCCCAGCACCACATAAAAAAACTAAATAAACAAAATAAAGGTACATACCATTTACAACTAAAAATATTTAAAAAAAGAGATACCACTACACACTTAATAGAATGGCTAAAGTTCGAAACACTTGACAATACCAGTGCTCTTGAGGATGTGGATCAGTAGGATCTTTTGTTTTTGGTAAGAATGCAAAATGATACAGCTACTTTTGAAGACAGTTCAGCAGTTTGTTTGTTTTTTTATGTTTTTTTGGTACTGGGGATTGAACTCAGGGCTTCAATCGACCGCTGAGCCACATCCCCAGGCCTATTTTATGTTTTATTTAAAGACAGGGTCTCACTGAGTTGCTTAGTTCCTTGCCGTTGCTGAGGCTGGCTTTGAACTCACGATTCTCCTGTCTCAGCCTCCCTAAGTGCTGGGATTACAGGCATGCGCCACTGTACCCGGCAGCAGTTTCTTATAAAACTAAACATACTTTTGGCATATAATTCAGCAGTCATGTTCCTTGGTATTTATCCAGATGAACTGGAAACATATATTTACACAATACTACACATAGATGTTTATAACAGCAGGACAATTGTCAAAACTTGGAAGCAACCAAGATGTCCATCAACAGGGTAAGGGGTAAATAAACTATGGTATATCTAGACAATGAAATTCAGACACTTAAATTCAGTGCTAAAAAGAATGAGCTATGAAGTCATGAAAAGACATGGAAGAAATAAGTGCATATTACTAAGTGAAAGAAGTGATCTGAAAAGACTGCACGTTGTATGACTATGGAGACAGTAAAAAGAGTGGTTGCCAGGGGTTGGATGAGAGGGAGGGATGAACAGGCAGAGCACTGAGGATTTTTAGTTCAGTAAAATTACTGTGTATGCTGCTATAAAGGTAGATACACATCATTATACATTTGCCCAAACCCATGTTGTACGTTGGTACAACAAACACTAAGAGTGAATGCCAATGTAAATGGTGGACTGGATGATAATGATGTAGGTTCATTTATTGTAATGATTGTTGGTGAAGGTTCATCTCACCACTCTGGTGCCTGATATTGATAGTCAAGGAAGCTCAGAAGTCAAACATCAGGTATTTGGGAGTTTTCTGTTAGTCTGCTTATTTTTGCTCTGAACCTAAAATGCTCTAAAAATTAATTCTATAAATTTTGGCTAATAGAACAATTTCTTAACTCAAGATGCAACCTGTATCTCTGCAGATAAACCAGAATTACCAGACTTTCCAGGAGGAATGTGTGAAAGTGAGGAGGTAGGATGCAGGGTATGGTTAAAATGAGCCAGTCTCAGATTTAACACTCAGCTCCTTAATTTCTCCTTTGCCTAGTTAGTTTCATCTCTGCCTTCTTGTTCTCCATAAAAAACCTCTACTCCAGACCCTAGCTTAGGACCTCCTCAGAGCCCTTATATATGAAACCTTGGGAATCTGGCTAGTTTGTATAATTGCCATTGGTAAGTAGAATGAATGGTGGCAGAGTAGTTTGAAGCAAGGAGCCAAACAACATAGTTTGAGCCACAGAAGCCACTTGTGATGGAAAGTGATTTTGGGAAGGGGAAAGGAACTCATCTAAGAGGAGCTCTTTATTGCCTTCTCTGTCTGTATGTGAATTCTGTCAGTTTCTTTGCATTTGTATATATTGTTTTCTTATGAAGTTATGTGTTCCATAAGGGCAGAGGCCTGCAGATGGTGCTAGGCCTGGTTAAAAGGTAGATACATAGAGAAGCAAGCTTTGTGACTTTGTGACAGACTGTCCTTAACTGTGCTACTGCAGGGTGTGTTCTAAAGAATTTGGGGGCTTTCTTTCTAGTTGAGTGATTGTTAAAAACCTCATATTTAAATGCTCTGTAGTTTTTGCATTTAGTGGGTGAACATTTGAGGTTTGCTCCAAAGCAAACACAATTTAGAGACCTGCCGAAGTCCATTGATACCAATATCAACCAAAGCCAACTTTTGTAACAGCAGCAGCATGACTTTGAAGTATTAGGATGAGTTCTGCCAGGTGTTGTGGCTCACTTTTGTAATCCCAGCTACTTAGTAGACTGAGACAGGAGGATTGCATGTTTGAGGCCAGCTTGGGTAACTTAGTGAGGAACTGTCTCAAAAAAAAAAGAAAAGAAAAGTCTGGGGTGTATTTCATTGGTAAAGTGCTTGTCAAGCATGTGGGAGGCCCTAGGTTCAATCTTTAGTATAATTTAAAAGCAAAACAAACAAACAAACAATGTCTTTTCAGTTGAATTAATTAAAAGAAGGAGAAAAACAGTTTTTAAAAATATTTTATTTAGTTGTAGATGGACACAGTATCTTTATTTTATTTATTTTTATGTGGTTCTGAGGATTGAACCTGGTGCCTCATGCATGCGAGGCAAGTGCTCTACCGCTGAGCCACAATCCCAGCCCGAGAAAAACAATTTTTAATTCAGATTTTTTTTTATTGAATCCCTTCTCAGACTTTTGGCTAAGATCAAGTATAGATTTTTAAATTGATAGTTATTATTTATGATCTTTTTGGAATATAAAATCACAAATTTCATTATTCTTAACTTTTAACATTTAAAATAACCAGTTCTTATGTAGATTAAAGAAAAAAATAGATGCTACAAATATTGAAATTTCTAGAAATATGCACAAAACCATAGTTTTGACTGGTATTTAAAAATACCTGACTTTTTTTTTTTCCAAAATTGTTTTTAGTAGGTGGACACAGTACTTATATTTGATTTATTTATTTTTATGTGGTGCTAAGGATTCAACCCAGTGCCTCACACATGATAGGCAAGTTCTTTACCACTGATCTACAACCCCAGCAAAATTTCCTGACATTTTAAGAGTTTTATTATAATTCACATGCTTTGACTTCTGTACCATCATGGAAAACTATACTCTTCAAATTTTAGACTGTCAAATTTTGTGCAGTGTTTATTTTATGAGATAATTTTTTTTCCTGTTGAAACTTCACTTGTGTTTTTACTTTTTATTGTGTTTTCCTTTTGGAGGCTTAAAAATATACTCATGAACTTATGCTTCTGGCCAAGATGGAAGTTAACAGAAATTAGATTTACCCTCTTGACCATAATCACAAAACAAACAAAAACTCCAGGCAAAATATATGAAGTAACAGTTTAAAACCCTGAACAACAGGGAGCACAAGACATTCTGCATTATAAGAATGCAGAAATAAACAGGTGAGGCCTACAATTACACTAGCGTACTGCCTGGACTGAGTTTCAGTCTACAGGGTATGGAAAGCTGGAAAAAAATGAATAAAGTATCAATGAGCTATGGAACAACTTTAGTTTGTTACAAATTATATGTAGACATACATTATATATATATGTATGTATGTAAATGTACACACATCTGTATATACACAGATACATAATAATAGAGGGGTTACAGAAAAAAAATTTGGTACTAGAGATTGAACTCAGGGACATTTAACCACTGAACCACATCCACAGCCTTGTTTATTTTCTGTTTTGAGACAGACTTGCTAAGTTGCTTAGGGCCTCACTTAGTTGCTGAAGCTCACCTTGAACTTGTGATCTTCTTGTCTCACCCTCCCAAGTTACTGGGATTACAGGTGTGTACCACTATACCTGGCATGGAAAAAAAATTTTGAAGGTAAAATAGTCAAGAAATTTCTAAATTTTATTAATTATAAATCCAAAGAAAAAGAGAAGAGAACAAAGAACAGATGTAATTAATAGAAAACAAATAACAAGGTGCCAGATTTACAACAATCATATCAATAATCACATTAAATGTAAATGGTCTAAAATCCCAATTAAAAAGCAGAGCATAAAGTGGCACACACTTTATAATCCTAGCAGCTTGGCAGGCTGAGCAGGAGGATCAAAACCAGCCTCAGCAATTTAGTGGAGGCCCTATGCAATTTAGTGAGACTCTTTCTCAAAAAATAAATGCCTGTATTGGAGAAAAAAGGCACAAATCAGCGTCTTCACCTTCCACTTTAAAAAACTAGAAAAAGAAGAAAAAATGAAACCCAAGGTAAACAGAAGAAATAGGGTAAAGTTAAAAACTATGTCAATGAAATAGCAAACAGAAAAACAGCGAATGTCAAAGCTGACTCTTTGAGAAGACCAATAAAATTGATAGATCTCTAGCCTGCCTGTGCAGGAAAATAAAAGAGAAACACAATATTAGGAATGAAAGAGAGAACAAAGCTATAGATCCCATAATTATTAAAAGGGTTAAAGGCCGAGAGTAGTGGTGCATGCGTGTAATCCTGGCAACTCAGGAACCTGAGGCAAGAGGATTGCAAATTTGAGGCCAGTCTCAGCAGCTTAGGCCCTAAGCAACTTAGTGAGACCCTGTGCCAAAATAAAAAGGGCTGGGGATGTGGCTCAGTGCTAAAGTGCCACTGGTTCAATGTCTAGTACTAAAAAAATGGGGAAGGTAAATAATAATTTGAGTTACTTTATGCTAATTTACTGGAAACCTTGATGAAATAGGCAGATTCCTTGAAAGATACAAAATACCAAAACTCTCTCAAGAAGAAATGAATAACCTGAAAAGTGCTTTGCCAGAGAAATTGAATTCCCTCAAAGAAAATTCTAGGTCTGCATAGTTTCCCTGAAAAATGTATGAAATATTTTAGGAAGTTGTGATATCAGTTCTACACATTTTCCCCATAAAACAATGAGTGAATGAGGAGGGAATACTACTGCTTTTTAAAAAAATTTTGTAGATAATAACAAATGAACAATCAAGGGCCTGGAGATATAGCTCAGTTAGTAGAGTGCTTGCCTAGTACAAAGTCCTGGGTTCAATCCCCAGCATCACCTCAAACAAATAAAATGAACAAACAAGTGGAAAATTTTAAGAGTACCTCTTACAGTAAATAAAAATATGAAGTATGTAAGGATAGATTTCATAAAAGATAAGACAGTAGTCTTACTGAAAGCTATAAAACATTGTTGAGAGAAATTAAAGACGACCTAAATAAAGTGGAGAGATACTGTGTTCAAGGATTGGAAGACTCAATATTGTCAGTTTCCCCCAAAGATAGAGATTAAGTACTATCCTAATTAAAAAAAAAAATCTTAGCAGGCAGTTTGTAGAAAGTGACAAATTGATTTTAAAATTTATATGGAGGGCGGGGGTTGTGGCTCAGTGGTAGAGTGCTTGCCTAGCATGTGTGAGGCACTGGGTTTGATTCATTTATATAAATAAATGAATAATATATAGGTCCATCAACTAAAAAAATTTATATGGAAATGCAAACGACCTAGGTAAGAGTCAAAATAATTTTGATAAAGAAGAACAAGGAAAAGGAATAACAGATTTCCAGAACATATTATAGCTACAGTAATCAAAACATGGTATTGATGTTAATTGGTGTAAAGATAAATAATTTTGTGAAATAGAATGGAAGAGTCCAGAAAAAAAAATACCAATTTTTGAAGTTGCCAAGACAGCTAAATAGAAAAAAGATTTTAAAAAAAGGTTTTGAAACAATTTGATCTTGATGTTTAAATAACAACACTTGATCCATACCTTACATCATATATAATAAAAGTTAACTCAAAATTGACCTAAATGTAAAGCCCAAATCTATAAAAATTGTGGGAGAAAATCTTTGGGATTTAGGATGTGGTAAAAAGTGGTGAGGTTCAACACAAAAGCATGACTTATGAAACAAAAAATTTATAAATTGGACTTATCAGTATTCAGACTCTTCAAAAGCAACTTTTTAAAAAAATATATTTTTCTAGTTGTAGGTGGACAGAATATTTTATTTTTATGTAGTGCTGTGGATCGAACCCAGTGCCTCACACATGCTAGGTGAGCACACTACCACTGCGCCACAATCCCAGCCCCCCAAAAGCAACTTTTAAGAGAACGAAAGGACAAGCCACAGACTGGGAGAAAATATTTGCAACTTATCTGATAAAGTCTTGTTTTGAAAATATGTAAGGAACTCTCAAAACTCAGTAATAAGAAAACAATCCAGTAAAAAATAGGCAAAAGTTCTGAATAGCTTCATCAAAGAAGCTGCATGGATGGTAAATAATCACACGAAAATATGATTGACATAATTAGTCATTAGGAAAACAGTAACACCACAATATGATACCACTACATGCATGTTAGATATCTTCAGTACAAAAGACCAGCAGTATCAAGTGTTGGTGAGGATAAGGAGCAGCTGAATCTCTAATATATTTTTGGTGAGAATGTCAAAATGGCACAACTTTGGAAAACAGCATTTTCTTAAGGACTTAAAACAGACACCTCTTATGTGACCCAGCCATTCCACCTGCAGCATTTGTCCAAGAAAAACGAATGCATATGACCACCCAGAGATTTGTACACAAATCAGCTGTATTTATATTAGACAAAAATCGAAAACAATTCAAATGTGTATCGACAAATGTGTGGTACAGTCATACAAAAGAATACTATTCAGCAACAAAATGGAACGATCTATTGATATACACATGATTGATTCTCAGTGTAATGATGCTAAGAGAACAAAGCCAGGAAAAAAAGACATCAACATTATGTTTTCCATGTATATGAAGTTCTGTAAAATGCACATATTCAGAAAGCAGATCAGAGATTGCTTGGAGAATGGCAGGGAGAGATGAGTTGTAAAGACACAAAGGAAATTTTTGTGGGTGATAGATAGGTTCATTATCTTGATTGTGATGGTTTCATGGTTATGCATATATATTTTAGGACTTATCAAATTGTATACTTTAATATATGCAATTTATTTTAAGTTAATTATTTTTCATGAAATCTATAAAAAATACTTGTATGTTCTTCAACATTTATAGTTTGCTGCTGAAATTTGA
>PVHX01023806.1:0-25082 GCA_004024805.1 Geosciurus inauris
GCTTGCTGCTGAAGTCACTCTGCTTGTGGCAATGGCTGCTGGCTGGTGGCCCTGCTTACACGCGCAAGTGAAATTCCTGCCCGGGTAGCTGTATGATGATATCCAGAAGCTGGCTGGGAGATGGTATTTCCACAACTTCAACCTCTGGCTCTGGAGAGACTGACCACAGCGTCCGTCTAGGCCGCCATCTTGGAACCTAAATATTTCTTTTTTATTTCACTCCTGATTTCTTCTGCTATCCATGGTCTTCTAAGGGTATTTTTATTTTAATGAGATATGTGAAAATTCCACAAATATTTTAAGCAAGAAATACTGGTTAAAGTACAGTTAGAACACAGATTTCCTCATTCCATGTCATTATGATCTCTGCTCATATGCCACTATCTCAGAGCTTGTTGAGTGTCAATGCTTGCATCCCCCCACTAATGGTACTAAGTAAGCCCTCACCCTCACTGTGGTAACTGTTTCTGGAAGGTCATCAAGTTTGGACTATGTCCTCTGAGTAGGACCCTTATGTTAAGATTTGCACTCTTGTGAGAAAAGAAACCAAGCCATCTCTGTCCCTGTCCCTGTCTCTGTCTCTCTTTGCATTCACTCACCAATGACCACGTGAGCACACAGCAAGAAGACTGCTATCTGTGAACCAAGAAGCAGGTTGTTGTTCAGAATGAAAAACTGCTGGCACTGTGGTCTTGGATTTTCCAGCTTCCTTGATTATGAGAAATGAATACCCCTTGTTTAAGGCTCAGGGTAGTAAATTTTGTTATGGCAATCTGAGTTGATTAAGACAGAGCTTGTTGAGATGGTCTATCTAAAATGGACTGCGCCTTTCAAGAGCAAAAGTTGAAGTTGTAAGGCACTTAAAGCCTATGTTTGGGAGCTCTAGAATGTCATTTGCATCTCATTCTATTGGTCAAAATAAGTCCTGAGGGCTGGGGATATAGCTCAGTTGGTAGAGTGCTTGCCTTGCATGCACAAGGTTCTGGGTTCAATCCCCAGCACCACACACACACACACACACACACACACACACACACACACACAAAGTGTCTCAAGACCACCATAGGTTCAGGTGGTTGGAAAATACTCTTCCTCTTGGTAGGCATTGGGGCATGTGTGCATAGGAATTAGGCAGTTGATGATGGACACTTACAGAGATAATCTGTCACAGTCTGCCTCTGACTATGCCTTTTTGCATGCAAAATATATTCACCCTTTCAAGGTCCTAAAATCCTATCCAAAAATATAGGATCAAATCCAGAATTCTGTGTCTCATAATGACATCTGCTATGGAGAGGATAAGACTCCTTGAATGTAGCTTCTCTTTATCTACAGATGTGTGGATTAAAATTCAAGACATACATTAGTGAGATGGTAACAGGCCAACTGCCATAGATGGATGCTCCCATTTCAACAGTGGTGACCAGTGGTCCACAGCAATCCTAGAATCCATCTGGATACATGTCAGTGACATTTCCCCTGTTCAACAGAAGGTTCCTCCATCAGGGCCTGGCTCTGCTCCTTGACAGGATTCTCTAGTGTGCTCCTTCCCTTCACTTGCAGCTGTATGCACTGAAAATATCTATGTGTGCAGTTTAGCCATATCTTGCCCCTAGTCCTGACTCATTGAAAGTTGGAGGCTCAGAGGACTCTTTATTTTCAACTATTTCACTTTCATTTAATCCAAGTTGGCAGTGCTTCTGCCGGTATACCTCCCTTAAAATATTTGTGGACTTTTCACATCTTTGTAGGGCTCATTTTATGACCCAAAGACACAATGATAACTTTTTATTTTGAAACAAACCTTTCTTTCTTTTTTGTGAGGGTACCAGGGATTGAACTCAGGGGTACTCAACCACTGAGCCACATCCCCAGCCCTATTCTTTTGTATTTTATTTTAGAGACAGGGTCTCACTGAATTACTTAGTACTATGCCATTGCTGAGGCTGGCTTTGAGCTCGTGATTCTCCTATCTCAACCTCTCAAGCCACTGGGATTACAGGCACTGAAACAAACCTTTCTTTACTCCAGATGTGTCAGGTTGCTGTGAGACAATGTCTTAAGATTCTCACACTTGTCTTACTTTATCCAAAGGGGTAATGAACACCACATTAAATCCTCCGAGTTCTTAACCATAGGTCATATGGGTGCAATCCCTTTTTGCTCTTTAATTAGAGGCCATCATTTACTTTAAGAACATTTTTCTTTAAGAACAAAACTGCCCTTGTTTTATTGTATTTACTCTAAATTCTGCTTGGAAATGGAATATGTCTTATTTTTTCTTTTTCTCTTCTGAACTTGATTGTATAGAAGGATAAGGAACCAGTTGTTGCTTTCAACCATATGCCTAAAAATCTTTGCTAGATTTGCAAGTGTCATCAAATATTGTACCACTATACAACATGGGTCTCCCTTTTTCCTGTTTTTAGTAGAATATTTTTCAGTGCTTTCTAAACACTGAAAAGCTGTTGAAACAACTTCTTTCAACCTTCTGCCTGTTGCACAATTGCAAAGTTGATGCTTTGTATTTTAAGTTTCAGTTACAGCCTTATTTGTTCTCTCTAGCAGTGTAGCACAGACCTTTTTCACGGGGTCTGGTTTTCAAGAGTGAAAGCTACCAGAGCTCTTCAGATCTAAGCATAGAAACTCAGAATTTCACTTCTATTGGCTAAAATATTCACAAACTCAGCCAAGAGACAAGGGACGAGGATGTAAACTTTTTTGGTGGGATGAGTAGCATGGTTGTAGAGTGGCAGATGAAATTCTTGGCAGCTGCCTTGATAGACCAGCATGATTTTTAGGCTTTGATAGCCACATACAGTCTCTATTGTACATTCTCTCATTCTCTTTTTAAATAGTTCTTTAAAAATGCAAAACCCAGATTTGGTTCTTGGACATAGTTTGTTGTCCCCTGTTTCTGATAAAGAAGCACACCCCCCTCAACTATCTTTCTTACTATATTTTGCTTTATTTGTTTCAAGTATCCATATCACTCTGAAATTGTTTTTCAAAAATTCATTACTCTTATTCCCACCACAAATAACCCGGACTATAATAAATGCTCAAAAATATTTGTGGAAAAAATAAACTAATACTACATGGATGTATCAGAATTTTTCTTCATCCTATGGAGCTATCTTCTATTTTGATGGAGTCATTCTCAGACCTGTTTAATGTTGGATGGCTGCTAATAGCTCCAGGCCCAAAACTTTCAGTTGTAAATCCATTGCCTCTCTCAATAATGACAGAGAATTTTCAAGTGTGACTCACTCATGAATCTTACTATGTCCAATACTCTGCTTTGTAACAGTTGATACTTCCATAAAAAATAAGAAGATTGTAACTGGCAAGACCTGAGTCACATGCCAGGATGGAATCAAGAACAGCCCCAAATGCATGAATCAGAAAGTTTGGTAGGTACTTCAGAGATATGGTCTCATTGGGGAAAGGACTAATTGAAGCTTTCCATGAGAATAGCTTCCTTTGTCTAATTTATTGACGTTTTAAAAATCAGTGAATTTATACTTCTTAAAAACATACACTAATAAAATAATACCATTATTTCTGAGAGTTCCCTCTTTGTTTAATTGGAAGAAAAAGTGGTGATGTAGCATTGGTTGGTCCCTGTGCTGTGCTTGTTTTGCTAGAATTGTCAGTGTCTGATTACTTAAGTCACTGGAAGATGTCAGAAAGAGAAAAAAATCTTTGTTGCTTTGTTACATCAAGAGCTTTCAGTCAGAAATCTATTGTTTCAAAGAAATCTGGAATTCACATAAGACTATTCTACATACTGTTTAAAATCCGTGTATTTTTTCTGACTAGTATCTTGAAGAGAACTTACAAATGTTATTTTTTTCTAACAGCTTATTGAAAATCAATGCTTTTAAAAGTGCTACATGCTTGAACATATATATCCCACTCTTTCCCTTACATATGAGGCAAAAATAGATTTAGAAAACATCAGAATTGTATTCCTTCCCACAATAGCTCTTACACTCATGTGATCTCAGTTATGATCCATTTTCAGCCTAAATTTTTCAGGACAGATAAATATGGGACAGATTCCCATATTCCAGCTTTCCATCACTTGGCTGTGTTTGCCCATATTCTTTGCTCTGTTGGCACTTTATCTGTGTATTCTGAGTAAGAAAGTAAGAAACTTCCTCATTCAATATTACATATTACTTATGCAGTTTTTCAAAGATTATATGGCTAACAATAGAAGAGCAAAGATGTGCTTCCCAGTATCATTTAGAAAACATTGATTTTGAGTTCTTACTGAGGCTTTTGTAGGTTTCTCTAACAACCACTTGGAAAGGGTAGGCGGAGTTGACTAGACGGTACTATTAGTCAACAACCACGGCTGATGAAATGACTGTTTTGGAACGCCTTTTTCATCCAATTTAGAATCAAAGCTATATTTCCGAGAAATTGCATAAGTATCAGTTGTTCCATGTTGTTTCCAAGGCAGTCTCAAATATGGTTATATGCTTGAACTCCCTCTATAATTTTGTACACAATGAAACAGAATTCATTCTCTTTTTTTTGGTAAACACTAACATTGATAAAAACATAAACAACAGTTTCTCTCATACACTCCCCTTCTTTTACCCACCTCTTTAAAGGAAGC
The DNA here is from genome assembly GCA_004024805.1 of Geosciurus inauris. NCBI lineage: Eukaryota > Metazoa > Chordata > Mammalia > Rodentia > Sciuridae > Geosciurus > Geosciurus inauris. Next base: position 4,631 of record PVHX01023806.1, read on the forward strand.
ACGTGTGGAATTGGGATTATAGACAATCCATCAGAGAAGTAATCTTTCGGATTTCTCAGTCAGTGAATTACACCCAGCAGGGGTGCATTCCATAGTGACATGTAGGGAGCAGACTGCCAAATGGTTTTACTCCAAAGCTACACAATGGATGAACATCTCACAGTAATCTTATTTCACAATAAGTTCTTATCCTTTCCTTGTTTTCCTGTTTCTCTCTCATTTACAATGAATTCCAAATCTCCCCAGCAGCCACCACAATTATGTCAAGACACAAGAAGATGCACATTGTTTGTTACCCTAGAGTAGGAGTGAATTAAGACTCCATATTGATTATTATAACTTTTCATCCTTCCATGAAAGATATTTGATGGTTCCTTCTGGTAGACTCCAATGTGTTGTCACTTTGCTGCCAAGGCTGGGTACAGCTTTGTGTTTTTGTTAGAGCCATCTGATCTAATCCATTCTGTCTTCTTATATTGAAATTAACAAGGTGTATACCCTGAGGATAGGCTATATCTACAACAGTGAGGCACAAACGAACTTGAACATGAGGTCAATCAAGTGCACAGAATATATCACACAGTTATTCCAAGTCTCACGCTGTGTCTATAATTGCCCCTTGTTCTGTCATTAGAGCTCCCTTACAAGTCATTATTTTGAGTCAGCAGAGCTACAGGGAGTATTCTTCCTGATGGTTAGTATAAACTTGAATTGATAACATAAATATCTCCCAGCACAAAATACAAGGAGCAGGTATTTAGATTAGATCTAATAAAGTGTGCAGCTGTTCGGTCTCTTTATGAATCCCAGCTAAAACAATAATCACAACTTTCAATATGGGTTCTCCTTCAGCAACTCTGTGAAAGATAAACTGTGCTTCTCTCAATGAATGGACATATGCCCTGTTAGGATGCACCTGTCTGCTTTTATCTCAGGTGGTTTTGATTTGGTCAAGAACATCATTATTCAGGTTTCAGGGGGGATTTTTGCCTTAGTCAGCATTGTCAAAAAATTATTCCGTTTTAAAGTAGAAGCATCATTTATTCATTTGTTTTGTGGAGGGAAGAGTTGTGAGTTAAATGCAGAAAATATACACCAAGTTTGTGGCCTCAAGCATATTTTTAGAAGTATTACTTTTACTGGGAAAAGTAGAATTCAAATTTCCTGCTGGAAAGGTGGTAGCTGTCAAAGCTCAGAGGAGGTTTGGAGAGAAGAATCCAGCATTTTCTTCCTGGGAATCTAGTTTATGCTCAAAATTAAATTGGAAGAATGAGGAGGAAGGAGCCAGTGACTTAGGAATATCCACATGCCCAAATGAGGGCACTAAGAAGCTTTTACAAAAATTAGACCAATTGACAAATTGAAGTCCACTTATTTGGCTTTTGAAAAGAAACATTTGCTTTGAAAGTCTTTTTCTAATTGTGAAATGAAGGGATTAGATTGGGATGGAAAATAACAAATTGTGGCCTATGCTCTAGATCAGGACCATAGAAATGATTGTGTTTCAAATATGTTGTGGTTTTTAACAACAGCATTTAACAACATTAAGTCCTAAGTTTTTCAGTTCTGTGACTATTTCAACGAAAACTGACACAGGTGCATTAAAATAGGGTGGAAATCATAATATAGAGCTTATGAATTCTTTATTTTTTTTAATATGAAAATATACGTCTATATTTTCAAATGACCTAATTTTTCACAGCCAATTACTTTTCTCAAAAGGATAGACTTCTAAAAACATAATTATTTTAACATTATCATAAGTGCTATATTTGTTACTCAATTTAAGTTTTTTTAGGTGTTCCACATCTGGGATAATGGGGCAAAATGGATTTAAAAACATGAATTACTTAATAACTTTTAAAATTAGATTTCACTGAAGAACATGGGTTTCTGTATAAGTTATTTATTACTATGATAATATTGCATTACATAAAACTGGAATGCTGCAGTGGTATGTAAAAACCTGTTTGTTGCTTATGTGTGTGAGCTCTCTGGTTTCCCTGACCTTGGTTGGCTCGCACATCTGGCTCTGAGCTGGGGCAGTTCATCCTCCTCCATGTCCTCATCTCTCAACTCATCAGGTAGGCTGTGGTGTGTTCATGTACTAATGGAAGGAAAAGGGAGCTTGCACGAACACAGTGGACCTCCTGAGCGCTAGGCTTAGAACTGGCAAGCCATCACTTGTGAATTAATTATTCTGTTGACCAAAGCAAGTGATATGGACAGGACCATCTGACAATTTGAGAATCATATTTTGGATATGGCACTAATAGGTGAGCTGAGTAGCAGTTTTAAGCTCAAGGTGATCATGTGTTAGTCAATTTGTGACAATGCTATCCTTTTCTTCTATCTCTGTGATATGAAGACCTGTGTGGGTCTGTCATTATTCCAGTTTGGCTGTAACTTTTCTTGCAAGACTGTTTTCATCACCCATGCCATTATGAAAAGTGGGCACCTGAGACACAGGCCAAGATGATCATACCGTTTCTTTCACAGATTGCTTTATTCGTCGCTCCTTTTGGCTTCAAGCTGAGGTCATCTGAGTCAGATAACTTCTAATTTAGAAACATTCTTCATGACTTTACAATAGAAAGTAAAACAATGGCACTGGAGCACTTGACGTAGCCTGAACAAACTGGAAGTTCATAATAAAACTAAAACTTCTAAAAACCATTGCTGTGAGAGCTAGGAAGAGCTGTTAGTTAGAATATGTATAAGCAGAGTACCCCGACTCAAAACTGATGTGCTTCATATACATCCATTTAGTGTCCATATCAGGCAGATATCCATATCCTACTTGGATAATGGATGAACTTTTAGAGAAAGGGAGCCACTCCAAACCAATACACCTATTTAGCAAATAAAAACATGCTTTGGGTTTTGTTTTTTACAGATGTTCCTGCATTATGTCTCCAAGAACTGTTTTCAGGCATGACTTACCTCAAAATTCCTGATACCTACCACAAAACATGTTTTTGCCTACTTTTCCCATCCTGTAGGCCTAGAGAAAGATACATTTCTGAGTGTTGCTCAAGTCTGTTCTTCATCTCTCTCTCCTATCCCCTTCAGGACCTCATTCCATTGATGATTCATTTCTTCATTAGTCATTTCCTTTTCATGCAGCCTTTTGAGTATATGTGGGTAGGCACATACATGTATGTGTATACATATAACCTTTGCGCAATTCCCTTACATCACCATTGTCACTGCAGATCGTATCATATTGCAGTTTCTATAGGGCACAGAAGACAACAGTTAGTTTAAATAAGAGGTAGGCTTGTGAATACAACTGACGTTGCCTCCTCAGCTTTCTCATCTGTGTAATGGGGAATAATAATTTGTATTATAAATACAATAGGAACTAAATCATGTTATTAGTGTTTGCTCTTAGTATATGACAATTATTATTAATTTTGTACCTGTCATTGTAGAAATACAAAGACTGTGTTAACATGGCTGGATGGGGGGGATTAGCTACCTTCCAATCCTTCTTTCCAGGCAAATTACCTCCCCCCTCTCATTTTTCTATAAAATGATACTTCTTTCTTGTGCTTGTTTATTAGGCTAATTTTATTTCTCTTAACTGAATATACTTTAAGAGCTTTTCTTCAAAACTAAACAAGCCTCCCCTTTAAGGTTCCAGGAGGAGATTTTTCCCTACCCCTATACATTCTGCTAGAGTGGAGGAAGTTGCTGGTTGACCAGGTTGATTACCTTCCATAAAGGTCCTGCCTTGTGGTAAGCCTGAGGTTGTCTTTTATGGTCGTTTTTTTTTTTTAATATATATATTTTAGTTATACATGGACACAATGTCTTTATTTTGTTTATTTTTATGTGGTGCTGAGGATCGAACCCAGTGCCTCACACGTGCGAGGCAAGCGCTCTGCCACTGAGCTCCAACCTCAGCCCTTATGGTCGTTTTTAAATATGATACCTTCATAAACCCAGTTATTTGCTTGAAAACATTACATTTCTGGACTAAGAGTCACCAGACCTTTAATGGTCCTAATGCCAGTCCAGTACCATTATAAGGTGACTTTACCACCATTATCAAAGCCATTTTGGGCTGAGGCTATGGCTCGGCGGTTGAGCGCTTGCCTCGCATACGTGAGGCACTGGGTTCGATCCTCAGCACCACATAAAATAAATAAAGGTATTGTGTTCATCTACAACAAAAACAAAATATTAAAAAAAAAAGCCATTTTAATATCCTCTGTGCTATGAACATGCCGAGTGGGATGTAATACTGCTTTTACTTGGTTTCCAATTAGTGAATATGAACATTTAGCTCATTTAAGGAGGGTTAAACCAAATAACAATAAAGCAGAGATGCTTTATGGCACTTGACTTTTTCAAAAAACGTGTCCATATGCTAAAGAATGGTATGTTCTAGGGGGGAGAATCTCATTGGCCTGTCTGGAGTCATACGTTCACTAGTTTGACAGGGCACAACCAGACCACTGAGATGGAAAACCTCAATGGAAGATGAGGAGTAAATGGGCTGGGGATATATCTTAGTTGGTAGAGTTCTTGCCTCATATACACAAGGCCGTGGGTTTGATCCCCAAGTACTACAAAGGAAGAAAAAAAGATAGGGACTAAGGAGCTGGGAGCAGATAATAGGAAGGCTCCATTGAGCTTCCTTTAGGAACAGCATACTACTCATTAGTTCTGAACATTCTTTTCAGCATAGAAACCTATCCAGCCTCATTTAACCTAGGCTTTTTCATGATTTGTTTACTTTTGAATTGAAACAAAAATTATCCATATTCCTGGGGTACTATGTGATGTTTCAGCACATGTATACATTGCACAACGTTCAAATCAGGGTCAACATGTGTAGATCTTCAAACATTTATCATTTTTTTTAAAATATTTTTTTAGTTATAGATGGACACAATGTCTTTATTTTATTGATTTGTACGTGGTGCTGAGGATCGAACCCAGGGCCTCACGCATGCAAGGCAAGCGCTCTACCGCTGAGCTACAATCCCAGCCCAATCTATCATTTTTTTTTAAGGTAAAAACATTCAAGGTTTTTTTCTGGCTTTTTTGAAGTCTGTAATACCTTTCTGTTATCTCTGGCTACTCTACCACGTGGTAGAACACCAGCACTTCTGGATCCTATCTAACTCAGTATGCTTTGACCAGCTCCTTCCAACCTTCCTTGGTCCTCAATCTACCTGTCTCCTAGTGTCCATGATGTTGCTGCCAATTTCTGTGAGGTCAGCTTTTTCAGATTCCACATATGACTGAGATCTTCCACTACTACTCTGTCTGTGCCTTGCTTATTTCAGTAAATATAATGACCTCCAGTTCCTTTTTATTTCATTTACTTTGTTTTTGTGTGTTTTTGTTACCTTTAGGGTAAACTACTAGATCTTTGAGTACCGTCTGGCAAAGGTGGTATATTTCTTGAGCATCATTCTTTAATCTTTGATTCGATTCCTCCCAGGCTCTATGTTACTATGTCCTAATCCTTTGAAAGGATCATCCTGAGAGTTTCTCAGATTTACAAATAACTCTTATGGGTTTGGGGGTGTAGCTCGCTGGTAGGGTACAGGATTAGCATGTGCAAGACTCTGGATTCAATCCTCAGAATGCACACACATGTGCACACGCACACACAATTTAAAACTATGTGTGGTCCAGGTGTTTGTTGCTTAATAACTTTGGATAAAAGAGGTGTTTCTGAAGGTGCTGCTGTAATGCCACCATCCTGGTTGATGGTCCTTCTCCCACTGTTCAATTCTCTCTCCTTTGGGAAGTCATTTGGATTCTCTGGCTCACCTTTGAGCACCTCGCTGTCAGCTTTCGGGCCTTCCCTATCGGTGACTCCTGACAAAGCACTGTTTCTTACGGCTGTTTTTCTAGTTGTTGTTGACCTTGAGCCCTTCCACACGTCTCAATTGGACATATTCTGTAAATGCTGCCACTCACAAGGTGGCCCACACCTGCCCTGCGCTTCACTCCTGTCTCTTTCTTTTGTGCATGTGTCACTTTAGTTATTGATTATTTAATCTTTCTTCCATCCAGGGTCCTGCAAAGTTATGCTTTCTCAGGTTGTTTCAGGATTTGACTTGTAATAGCGGATTCTGAATTGATAGCAACTCAGGAAAGAGAGAGATGATTCACACGGATTTCTACAGTAACAACTGTTTACCGAGTGCGAGGCCATCCAGTAGTCTGGGGAATAACTTGAAACATCAAATTTCAAAACATGTGCTCCTGACAGAGGCTTATTTAATGACTATGACTTAGACTTCCATTAATGTTAGGTGATATCCACCTGGTTAGGAAGCAGTGTTCATCTTTTATTGGGGGGCATTATACATATCCATCAAACTGTTTTCAATGCTGTCCTTTTAGGTTTCCTTTCTGTCAGTTTCCCATAGCATATCTTCTATTTGGCTCTTGGCTTCCATTTCTTGTACTTTGAAATTGGGAAAGACACATATAAATTGGCTGTAGGAAATGGGCACTTTTTTTTTTTCCTAATCCCCTTTCTCCTCAAGACCAAGAAAGTTTACTACTCACTACTTTTTCAAAAATATTTATTTAACAAACTCTAGTACCAAAAAGAAATATCCCCCCACCTGATTATTGAGTTTCCCAGGGACATTTTGAACTTATCATACCATGACAGAAGACAGGGCTGAAAGGACTTCCTTTCATCCTGTCCCCTGGCTTATACCATCAACCCCATGGAATCTTCTCTAACCACTCCGAGGGTTGTCTTGCATCCCATCAGTGCATGATGCTTCAGCTCCATTCTCTTCTCTCTGTGGGTTTTCTTCCAGTGTGGTTCCAGACTGTAGTTGGGGAGAAGTGACAAGCTACAAATAGGGACAGAGAATTTGGTGCTTCGGACTATTCTTGGTGGCTCTTTAAATGAATGTTGACTTTTCCTGATTCTGAATATAAATGATAGCAAATATTTGGGAGCCCTTTGTGGGTCCAGCTCTTATGCCAAGACCTGTACACCTACTTCCAGCTTAATGGTCACAATGAGCCAAAGAGCCAGAGGTCACAGAGACCACTACTTGCACCCAAATATAGATTCTCCTGTTTCTTTTAGTAATAGGAACCTAGTCAAATAGCACAACATGTGGTCAGCCAGCATTCCTATATCTTTCCTCCCAGCTAGGATGCCTGTGCCACTAAATTCTAAATTCTAAACTTCTGCACAAAACCAGAAGTGATAGGTACAGATTCTGAGTCACAGCCATAAAAATAAGATGATCCTTTTCCTTTATTACTTGATATTGAGTAAGCCATACCAAAACTTAATGGTTAAAACAATTTATTTTCATTTACATTTATGCAGGTTGGTGATTGGGGTTGAGGTCAGCTGATATATTCTCCTGGCTTTAACTGAGCACATGTGTGTATGATATTAGAGTAAGAATCTCAGTCTTATCTGAGTGAGAAATAAACTTCTGTTTGTTTTGATCAGTATTATTTTATGATCTGTGCTATGGCAACTGATGTGGAATTCAAATGACTACTACATCCATTTTGCAGATGATGCAGTTGAGCTGTAGAGAAGTGACTTGCCCAAAGTCACCCAGCAGCTAACTAGTAATAGCACCATAGACCCAGGTATGTCTGAGTCCAAAGCCAGTGGGGTTCAGCACTCTTGGGGTTTGAATGTTGCAATAGTATTTCCTTTTACTTACCTACAAAGAGAAAAACTTGGAATATCTATTTTTATCTTCCGTAGGAGTTTCTGACTTTCATCAGGCTGTTTCATTTAAGGTCTTAGTTAATTATTTGTAGTTCAGGATATACTTGCCCATGTAATTAAAGAATAGACATGTAAGCCATGTAAATATTCATGTTTTGACCAGTTAGCTTTTGCACTTTATCCTTTAGGTGTTTCTATGGTATAATCAAGGCCAGACTTGAGTGGTCAGCAGAGCAAAAGAGAAAATAGAACCAAGGTCAAATAATATTGGGTGCTATAATGTAGTCAACGTATCAGGCAGAGTGTTACAAGAGACAAAAAGAATCTATTTATTCTTGGGACAGAAATTGCAAGATAAATAGAAAGTGTCACAAACACAGCAGTGAAACTCAGGTATTAGGATGTCCATTACTAGAGGGATCCCTTTAATATGTGGAGTTGAATCACCCTGGTTTATATCTGGAATAGCACATTCCACTACTCCAGTCAGGTTTAAGACTACATCATTTTGGGGACTTTCATGTGGATGTGGTGATATTAGAAGTGAAAACTCACTCTTTGTTGAGATTTGATTTTTGTCTGGGTCACAGGTAAAGAAAATTAGCGATCCAGAACAACTGATCACCAGTACTTGGCTTCCTTATACCTTGGGCCATTGTATTATCCCTTTGGTTTGCTCCAAAGACTTAAAGCTAGATATTTCTACATTCAAGTCAAGGTTTTTCTATGTCAAGTTATTAGAGAGCGTGAAAAAAAAAGGCTCAATGCAGAGAACTGAGAATCTTCTACAATTTCTTTCAATCCTTTGTGTACATGATGAGCTAGAATAACCTCACTGAACTGAATTATCCTGCCATGGAATGGTTCAGTGAATACCATTATATTTCAGCACAGCTTGAGTGATTTTTAATGCCAAAAACATCAGCAAGAAATACAAATGTTACAAAAATATTGAAACAATACCATAAAAAAGCCCAGGATCATAAATACTTTACTTTGCAAGGTCTCAGAGGTCAATATAGCAATACCATGGAAAATTAAAATGCTCAGTGTGAGAGCTTTTTAGGGAACACATACACATAGACACAATTGTGGTTTACTATCAAAATGCACAAAACCATTTTCTGAATCTATTTTAGGCTTGATTAATAAAGAAAGAGATGTTTCTTGGGGGAGGGATGACAACAAATTTATTCATCTGTATGTTTCCTTATTTGGTTTTAATTACAATCTAAATTATAGAAAAATTATAGCATGTGAGAACAGGATATTGTTTTTGTATGAATTATGTCCTTAACCACACAAAAGAACATGGTGTGCAGATAGAAGCTGGATTAGAATTTGGATAAGGACAGTTAAACTATCAAAAACTATGGCTTCAGACTAAAAGCTCTAAATCTGGAAACTTCCTTCCAGTTGAGTGCTCCTTGAGAGACTCTGCTACAGGTATGTGTGAAGTGAGTCAGGGAGACAGCACGGCATCGCCTTGCAGGATCTGTGCACAAGGCTGTAAAGCTGTTCTTGATTCATCCTGGATTCTGAGGTGCATGCCATCTTCTAATGGATCTGCCCACCCTGGGTTGAAGCCTCCTGTCCACTGCTTTCCTGGGTAATGTGCCAGCTTCCATTTAAGTCATTGGATCATAGGTAAAGAATCTACCCAAGTATTTCTAATAGAGAGATGGGTCAGGTGCTTGAAAATAATGGTTTAGCAAAAAGGGGTACCTGTGTTAGCACCAAGAGTATCACGTGACTATAGAGACCAGGTTCTGTGAAGCCTCTTTCTCCCGATGTCATCAAGCATGTATTTGGGGATTCTTATGCTCCATGTGTGTGTTAGGTGCCTTGCTTTGTAGAACTCTGGATTGGTGAGTTGCATCATTTTCATAGCTTCATTTAAAAAAAGTATATCAAGTGGTTTGAAAACAATCCTAATTTGATGTCCAATAGAAAGCATTAAGCTATAAAACTTGGATGAAGTACTAAGCAAATCAATGTGATCCTGTCTCTAAATAAAACACAAAATAGGGATGGGGATGTGGTTCAGTGGTTGAGTACCCTTGAGTTTAGTTCCTGGTACCAAAAAAAGAAAAACAAAAAACTATTAAACTTTCATAAGAAAACATAGGATAAAATATTTTTTATCTTGAGTTAGGTAAATATTTCTTAGATATGACATCAAAACACAATCACAAAAGGGCTGGGATTATAGCTCAGCGGTAGAGTGCTTGCCTCTCATGCGTGAGGCCCTGGGTTCCATCCTCAGCACCACATACAGAGCAATAAAATAAAGACATTGTGTCCATCTACAAAAAAAAAAAAAAAAAAAAAAAAAAAAAAAAAAAAAAAAAAAAAAAAAAAAAAAAAAAAAAAAAAAAAAAAACCAATCACAAAAGAAAGAAAAATGTTTGGACTTTGCCAAAATTAGAAACTTTTATTTATTTTTTTAAAAATTTAACTGTATTTTTTGTTTGTTTTGTATATGGTACTGAGGACTGAACCCAGTGCCTCATCTGTGCTAGGGAAGCACTCTACCACTGAGCTACAACCCCAGCCCCCAGAAACTTTTCTTTGTGAAAAATACTTAAATGAAAATCTGTGGGCTGAGAGAAATCTCTGTATAACACAGATCTGACAGAAGACTTTTGTTAAAAACATATGAAGGACTTTTGAAGCACTTTAATAGAGAAACAACTCATTTAAAGACATGGACAGGTTTCGGGGGCTGGGGTTGTGGCTCAATGGTAGAGTGCTTGCCTTGCATGTGTGAGGCAATGGGTTCAATTCTCTACACCACATAAAATAAATAAATAAAGGTATTGTGTCCATCTACAACTAAGAAAAATTTAAAAAAAGATATGGACAGGTTTTGAACAAAAGAGCTTATTTAGAAATACAGGCATATATGAGAGAAGTCATATGGCGTTTGTCTTCCTATGCCTGGCTTTTTTCACTTAACATAATGACTTCAAGTTCCATCCATATTGTCACAAATGAGAGAACTTCCTCTTTTTTATGGCCAAATAGTATGTCAGTGTGTATACAGACCACTTTTTCTCACTTCACCAGTTGATAGGCCCTTAGGTGGTTACTTTATGGTTCAGCATTCCCACCCCAAAATATTTACCTAAAAAATGAAAACATATTCATCCTCAAACTTTTATGTGATGTGTTTTAGCAGTGAATTTAAAAAATAATGATATCTGGAAATAAACCCAGTGTATTAAAATGTGTAAAACACACACTGTGGTGCAACAATACAATTGAAAAAATACTCAGTGATGAAAAGGAAGGAGCTATTGATTTATGCATGAATGCTGAATCTTCTGTAGATGAATCTCACATGCATTAAGCTAAATGAAAGAAGCCAGAATCAAAACACTACAAATTGTGATTCCATTTGTTTTACATTTTGGTGAAAACAAGGGTATAGGGCAAATACCAGTTTTTGCCACTGGCTGGGTGTTGGGTAATAGTGGGGATGAGAATGGCTAGAAAGGGTCATAAGGGAAGTTTCAGAAGGTGGAAGGGTGCTAGAGTTTGTCATGGTAGTTATACAACTGTACATGTTTTTCTAACTTATAGAACCTTATACTGAAAAGATATAATTTTACTACATGCCAATCATAACTCTGAAAATAAAATCTGTTCAGTCAATTATTAGTGTTAGTAATTATGTTAATAAGAACTTGAGTCATATAATTTTTATTTTACCCTATTATTAGTAGATAACTTATTATGGACTAGTTATATATCAGCTTGTATGTGTGTTGGAAAGAGTGGGACATTGAGGGTAGGAAAAAGATATAATAGTAATATTTTATTCCCTTTTTTTCCCCTCATATGGTTATATTTGAAATGTTTATTTATTCTTAGCCATTCTGGTTCTCTGAAAGTAAAATCTGACTTATCCACATTGATGGGCAAGTGCATACAGACACACAGACACACACCCAGGACAATCCTGACTTCATCTCCTCTTTCTCCCACTTGTCCTCTAGCAGTACTTAATAACTCAAAAACCCTTTAGTTATCCCTACATTCCATGTTCTATATCTTTTTACTCACTTGAGGTGTGCCTGGCATACTCTTGCTCCACTATCTGCCTGGTGAGCTCCTCCTCTTGTTTATCTTCTCCCATAGGCTTCTTGCCTCCCCAAGGAAGTGCTCAGTCAGCTTTGCTCTGGTCTATGGCTATCACACTTGGGAGTAAATCTTTGATTCCATGTTAATCTTCCCTAGGAAATATTGGATCACTGGACAGAATACCTTGTTCTATAACATTTTTATCTCCTCAGCTCCTAATACAGTGTATAACATATAGCATGGGGCAGTGTATTTTTCTTGCTCGAATGAGTGAACAAAAATACACTTTCATAGGAAAATATGAAACCATTGCCCAAACATGATGCAGTTATGTGTTTTTAGTGTTTGCTTCCAAATTGAATTGGAAATATATACTCAGGCTTACCTGCTCTCACATGGACTGAAGAGGTATAAGACATAATGTCTAAAACATGTATTCATTAATTTTAAATTCTAATATTTAGGATAAAAAATGTAAAGTACCCCACTTAAAGAGACTTGGATTACTGATGCCTGTCTCTTTTAGGAACATTAACTTAAACTGAGTATACTTGAAGTAGGGCTATGCTACTCAGAAGGGGTACTACATTAGTTATATCACTGATGTAGTTTCACTTTTTATAGTTTGTTACCTGCAATCAACTGTAGTCTAAAAATATTAAAAGAAAAATTCCAGAAATAATTTGTAAGTTGCAAATTGTACACCTTTCTCAGTAATATAATGAAATATCATGCCATACCTCTCTGTCCCATCTGAGATTTGAATTATCTTTTTGTCCAATGTACCCATGTTGTGTACACTACCTACCTGTTAGTAACTTACTAGCTGCCTTGGTTATATCAACTCTTGTGATATCAGACTGCTTGAGCTGAAGTAACTCATTTTAAGATAGAAAACCAGGGCTGGGATTGTGGCACAGTGGTAGTGTGCTTGCCTAGCATGCGTGAGGCACTGGGTTTGATCTTCAGCACCACATAAAAATAAAATAAAGATATTCTGTCCACCTGCAACTAAAAAAATAAATAAATATTTAAAAAAGCATACAACTTTATTAACAAATTATTGTAATTCTTCTATTTTATCATCAATTGTTATTTTGTCTCTGTACCTAATTTACAAATTAAACTTTATTATATGACATATTTATATGAAAAACAGTATATAAAGAGTTTGGTACTATTCTTGACTTCATGTGTCCATTAGTGATCTTGGTACATATACCCCAGAGATAGGAAGAGACTTTATATTTTGTATTCTTGGAACCTTATCATCAGCCAAAGTATAATCAATTGGTTGGTATATTGATTCATTTTCATATAATATACAGAGCCTGGAAAAGCAAGAGATATTATTATTTATAATCCTATGTGAAACATAGAGTTTATTAATCATGTTCATACTATTTTATTATGCTTGTGAACATAAAGGAGTTCAGCATCTATTTTTGATATGTGGTCAAGGCTCAAAAATGTACAAAAAGGTTGACAGCCCTTTACTGGTGGTCATTACTAATTTAATAAGCAGTCTTCAAAGCTCTTGCAGATACAAAAGAATCTGAAGTTACATGTGTAATGTGCAGCGTGGGCAAAATACTTAATTCTATTCACTTTGAAACCTAGAGGACAGTTATTAAAATTTTATGGTGCAAATTAAAATTTAAGATTAAAATACAAGATCAAAAGAATCCTTTTTTCCCCTCAGCACTATTAAGGATCAGCTTTCTGAATAGAGACTCAATGTTCAATGTCATGTCCTCTCCTTCTGGAGAGACAGATTAGAGCTAATCAGAAGTGACTAGAGAAACATTATCTTTTTGTATTTTATTTTCAATTGGGAATGATTTTTTATTACTTCTTAATATATATGTAACAGTAGTCATAGGGTAGAAAATGCAAGTCAAATGAGAATCTGGACAATTTTGTAGGAGAAAATGTTTGCATAATTGACTCCCTTGGAACTCTGAAATATGCCTCATTTCATTGCATAACAAACACCAGAACATGAACAAACATAGTCACATACAATTTCCCCTCCACCATACCTACTGATAATTTTAAAAGGAATACATTGATGGTGCTTTTTTTTGGTGATCTTTTAATAAATGACCCAATAGCATCTAAGATAAGTTATAAGGAATGACTAAAGTAACCAATAGGAAATCTATTTTTCTTGTATTGGTGAACTCATACTTTGACCTGATCCCATCTCATACAATAAGGTGAGTGATGGAAGTATGAGGTGTGGTCCAGGACAGAAAGCCCCAGCTGAGTGAAAAACTCTCCACTGAGTTGTCTCTTTGACCTCTATAGGAAAGAGAAGGATTTAAATCTGTTATTTCACATGAGGAAGTTCTAAGAACAGCCTATGTCTAGCCAAAGGGCAAAACAATTCTAAAATAAGCCATGTTTAAAATTTAATGCTAGTCAATAACTTTTATTTTATGGGTATTAGTCATAGTAAGCAAAATAATGTTTCCCCATTAATTGCAGTACCTTAGTGTTCTGAATGTTCAAGTACTTAGTGTTCTTAAACTGAAGTTTGGGGAACTTCAGGTGAAAAAGAAACACACCGCTGTGGGTAACTGTCTTTAAACAAAAATGACTTGTCAGGCCACAGAGGATGTTATTATCTTAATTTATCTCTTTTTTAAACAACAACAAAAGTTTGAGTACCTATATTCTATAGGCAATGTACTTACAAAACTTGACTATATAATATATTCTCCAAACCAGGATATTTTGGAGGGTTAGTGTGTCTGCTAATATCTTTTCCCAGACAGTAGGCATGAACCAGTTGTATTCCAGGCAAACTAATACAGATGGCCTCCAAGTGAATAATGATAATTATTGTTCAGAGTTGAGCCTAAAGTACCACATGACTCTAAACTGCTTTATAATACTAAAAATGTTACATTCAGTATGAGTGATATTCTACTGTATGATCAAACAGTTTAACAGTGTTAGAGAATTTTGCTTTGGAATCTTTGTTCAAATTTCATCCTCTACATATTTTTAGTCATGAAACCATGGAGAAGTAGCTAAGTCCATCAAACCTCAGGATCGTGTGTATCCTGGAGATATAAAAACTGTACATACATACATACAATTATATGTTGCTGTAAGAATATACTCAAACTTCATGGAGCATGCCTGACACAAAGTGAGCCACTTAGGCAAATGCAGCTATTAATATAGTAGGAATTATGAACAGGCCAAATGAGAATTAAGTAAACAAATTGTAGTTATATATACTAATCTAATCAAACATAGTTTAGGAAAAATAGTAGGTTATTTAAAAATTCTGCATGAATGAAAATGAGAAATTTCTAACTATTCTAGATAAATACTAGTTTACTATGTTTTCATTTGTCTTTAGTTTAGTTTTATTTTCAGTTTGAAATCTCTAAACTGGTTTGACCAGATAAATACCAGAAGGAAAGAATATGATATAATACAATTGCTCTAATTCAGTGGTTCTCAAACCTGGTTTTACATTAAAATAATTAGGCATGCATTAAATACTAAAATATGGGCTCCTGACCCAGTGATTCTGATATAAATGGTTTAAAGTAGAACAGGTTATCTCTTGAAGCCTCCAAAAGAAACTGATCCTGCTACTGTCTTGGATTGTTTCAATAAGACTTTGACTCCCAGAACTTTCAGATTTCTGACTCCCAGAACTATAAGAACAGAGTATTATTATAAGTGATTAAATTTATGGTAATATGTTATAGCAGCCACAGGAATCTCATATATAATGCCATACTTTTAAGGCATGGTGGAGTATGAATTATTTTATAATTGAATTTTATGTCAAAACTTTGTGTTTATTATTCAATGCCACTGTAGAAATGTTAAAAGATTACAACACAGAATAAGATTGCCAGAATAAGTATTCATCATAATATTACCAATGCACAGGAAAGCAACCATCAGAAAAATCAGAAATTTTAAGAGTGAATATCTCATGTCAGTAGGAATTCTTCACAACAGTGAAAACTGAACATGAAGGTGCAAAGTCTAATTCCAAATAATTAGTTTGCTGACTAAGCAAAAATATTTAACTACTGATGATGAGGTAATTAGATCATGTTTGGTTGTGACAACCAAAGAAATATATTTAGAAAAAATAAACTCACTTAAGACAATTAGACTTTTGGTAAGAACATCTTCTTGAAGAATTGACGATATCTGGAACAATACAAAAAGTTAAATCAAAAGCATGGTAAAGAGGCTTTGAAGGGATAGCTTTAATTATTAGTGAGATTACAGATTTTACCATATTGCTTAGATTTTTATTTGATAGTTCACCTCCCAAGTTGGAAGAGAGTGAATAATTAGTCTGCAAAAATTTGCAGGCAAGAATTTTTTAAAAAAGGATTTAAGAAAATTCATACAATACAACCTGAAGTGGAATCTGCTAAGATGTGCTAAAAATAAAAATGATGGAAATATATATTGTAGCAGAAATAAGTTTATTAGACAAATTTAGAAACCTTAAAAAATGTGAGATATTTATAAGATCATGAGTATTCATTGTATTATTAATTGACTGGTTCTTCACAGAAAATATTGAATTTATCATGTGTTATTAAATTGGTAGTCTCAATGGTAAATGTCATTCACTCTCTGGACTTAATCATTATCAGTTTTGTGAACAGACGCTTGCTGAATATCCCAATTGCCATATCGTAGCAGTCCAATGATTTAATCTAGATATAAAGTTTTATTATAATTGGGTTTATGTCAGAGATTGAAAATTTTCTAAACAGAAAAAAAATTGCAACTTTTATTATGGAATATGGCATGATTTGGTTGTTAATTTTATTTTCAATTGAATACTTGATAATGTTGTGTAATGGATTAAATCTAAAAATCGCAAGGCAAAATAGCAATTATATGTGAAATTTATACTGCTATAAAATTATTTTGGTAATAACTAACATTGCTTGAATCACAATAATGTCAAGCTTATATACTTCCTGTTCTGTTAAAAGTTAAAATAAGTAAATTGCCCATCCCACACACATTCGTAGGAGATACATTTTCCAAACTCAAAATACAATCCTAGTAGTATTTTTAGCCTTCAAAATAACAAAAAAGTAGTTTTCATATTTGAAAATTTATGTAACCATATAATTGAGAAGCCACATAATCTTTTAATTAGAAGTATTAATCTGCATTATAATGATATGCCAAAAGATAAATATCAAAGAGAAGAATCTAATAGAATTTATAAATGTTTTCCAGAAGATGAAGATATGTAATAAAATTATATGTTCATGAATTAATGTACTTGGTAATACCTATTTGTCTGAAAACATGTTTAAAAAATGAAAAAGATAAAATCTCCTTACAGATGAACATTAACAGATAAACATTTCCAACTGATTTTGACCATAAGGAATATTAATTTTGAATACCATTTAAGTGACATAGTATACCTACCCCAATCAAAAGAGAAAAAAATTTATGACGTTTGTAGACCTCTCTTACCAAAAAAAACATGCTCAAACTATTATATTTTGGACTTTATCAATAACAACATGTAGAATTTTTTCCTCTTGTTATATAATTACTTACATAATGTCTTTGATTTTGTCTGTTGGTTTACAAAGTTGGAAATATTTACTATCTGGTATTTTATAGAAAATTTTGCTGATGTTTGCTCCAGCTGATTTTTTATTTCAACATCTGAATTAAATAGCATGTGAATATCCTGACTCATCTGGTCTGAGAGTATGTGTGGAGGTAGGGAGGGAGCTCCCCAAATACAAATTTAGGACGTTTTCAAAAACAGATAACGGGGCTGCAGATATAGCTCAGTTGGTAGAGGGCATGCCTTGCATGCACAAGGCCCTAGGTTCAATCCCCAGCATCACAAAAAAGAAAAAAAAAAAGTAGCAGATAATGTAGGCAAATAAAAGCAGAAACTACTCCAGCCACATCTAAGGATCATCAGTTCTGTAGCCATTCTTTAGGTACTTATTCCCCTTCCAGACTAGCCAGTTTTGAAAGTTCTTACTAGGTACTACAATCAGGAATGGATCAGTCAGGGCATTAGAGAAATGAGAAGTTAGTGCACTATTACTCTACAAAAGTTGGATGTCCATGGGAAGATTCTTGCCACCACACATGAGGCATTATGATTGTTATGCAAAATACTGGCCTCCCATCTCTGAGGAGTCTCTCCAGCAGCCAGCAGCTGCTCTCCCCAGGCTCCAGGCTCTGGGCAACCTTGAGATTAAGGAAAATTAATCCTTTTGGGGATTTACTAAGCCTGTAATCTCTCTGGTGGGCGTGAGATGCTCTGAGACACATGTGCCACACTGACTCCCAGCATCATCTCAGGGAATTGACAAAGCAAAGTACAGTTCCCTTCCATGTTTAACTTCCATAAGACATGTACACTTCTCTTTCCTGCTCCTCTGACAGTGCCTTTCATAGTCACGTCTCACATAAACCACTTGTCCTTGAACCTTTGAGTCTGGTCTGTGATAATTACAGATTAATTGATTGGTCTATCTATATATCCATTGGCAAAATAGCTATTTTCCTAAAGAAATTAAGAGAATAATCCCATTTACAATGGCATAAAAAATACTTAGAAATAAACTTAACTTAGGAAATGAAAGATTCATACACTGGAAACTAGTGTCTAAGAAATGAAAGAAGATTCAAACAAATGAAAAGACACTGCATGTTTATTGACTGAGACTTGTTAAAATGTACACTACTGAAAAGGGGATATTGATCCAACAAAATCCCTATCAAAATCCCATCAACATTTCTTTGGGTACAAATAGAAGAAAAAAATGTTAAAATTCATTTGAAATCTCAGTGTAATTCAAATGATCAAATGGTATTTAAAAAGAAGAACAAATTTAGGAGTCTCCCACTGGCTGATTTCAAAACATTGCAAAGCTACTGCAACATACAATGTAGCCATGTCACAAAGTCTGAAATACAGACTAGTGGAAGAGAACAGAAAGGCCAGACCTAAGACCTCATGCACATGGTCAAATGATTTTTGGCAGAAAGCCAAGACTTTACAATAGGGAAAGGACATTCTTCAACAACTGGTGATAGAAAAACACCATTACTGAGGTAAATAGCCTACATTCTGGGAGTAAGTTTTTGCCACATGCACATCAGATAGAGTACTGATCTCCAGGATATATAAAGAACTCAAAAAACTTAACACCAAAAAAACAAACAACCCAATAAATAGATGGGCTAAGGAGCTGAACAGAAACTTCTCAGAATAAGATATACAATCGATAAACAAATATATGAAGAAATGTTCAACATCTCTTGCAATTTGAGAAATGCAAGTCAAAACTACTCTAAGATTTCATCTCACCCCAGTCAGAATGGCAGTTATCCAAAATATAAGCAGCAGTAAGTGCTGGTGAGGATGTGGTGAAAAGGGCACACTGAAACATTGTTGGTGGGACTGCAAATTGGTGCAACTGATCTGGAAAGCAGTATGTAAATTCCTTAAAAAACTTGGAATGGAACCATTATTTGACCCAGCTATCCTACTCCTCGGCCTATACCCTAAAGACTTAAAAACAGCATACTACAGTGACATAGCCACTTCAATGTTTATAGCAGTACAATTCACAATTGCTAAACTGTGGAACCAACCTAGATGCCCTTCAATAGATGAATGGATAAAGAAACTGTGGTATATATACACAATGGAATATTACTCAGCAATGAAAGAGAATAAAATTATAGCATTTGCAGGTAAATGGATGGAATTGGAGAACATCATGCTAAGTGAAGTAAGCCAATCCCCCAAAACCAAAGGCTGAATGTTCTCTCTGATAAGTGGATGTTGATACATAACGGGGTAGGGGTGGGGTGCATGATAGAAATGGAGGAACTTTGGATGGGATGGGGGAGGTTGGGGAGGGGATGGGGAATGGGAGTAGCAAAAATGGTGGGATGAGATGAATATTACTATCCTAGGTACATGTATGAAAACACGAATGGTGTGACTCTATCTTGTTTGCAACCAGAGAGATGGAAAATTGAGTTCTGTATATGTACTATGACTTGAAATGCATTAAAAAATAAATAAAGAAAAAAAGAAGATATACAAATGGCCAATAAGCATATAAAAATGCTCAATATCAAGAAATATTAGAGAAATGTAATTAGAAACCACAATGCAATATCACCTTCTGCTGCTTGGGATAGCCACTATTCAAAAAACAGAAAAAGAAAAGAACAAATGTTGAAGAGATGTGAAGAAATTGGAGTCCTTGTGCACTGTAGTCCATGTGCACAGCTGCAATGAAAACTATATAGAGATTCTCTTGGAAAGCATTATGCTAAGTGAAGTAAGCCAATCCCAAAAAACCAAATGCCGAATGGTCTCTCTGATTAGTGGATGCTGATGAATAAGGGAAGTGGGAATGGGAAACATAAGAGAATTAGAGAAACACTGGACGCAACATGGGGGAGGTGGGGGGCAGGAAAGGGGAATGGGTATAGTAAAGATGGTTGATAAAAAATATATATAAATATATATATATATACTGTTCATTGAAAGTGCATATAAAGGTGTTTAATATGAAGAATTTAATCTGCTTATAATTTTGTGCAAAGTTAGAAAAATTATGATTGTAACAATTTTTTTCTATTTGCCTCAACAAATGTTTTCAG